>JAHLJT010005437.1:66735936-66756885 GCA_031308135.1 Acheta domesticus | reverse complement strand
TGTTAGTGAACGATTCTGCCGCTAGAGGCGCTTGAGTCAAACTGTATACTTTCTATACAAGAAAAATTACGAACATGTTCATAATTTTCTTATGTAGAAAGCGCAAAGTCATGAAGAATCCACACGAAAACTATACCGTGTATGTCGGCCTTTACATAGTATCACAGATATTCGCCGTATTTTTTCAGGTCAGAGTGTAAATCCTTTTTATCCCGTAATGCTTCACTCCGCAAGCAATTTCACTGTCTTCGAACACGTCTCGTCTCTTCGGCATACCGCTTCTCTTTTGGTCCTGGGTGGCATTGGGACAACTTCTGCACCCAAGATTACTCTACTTGCCTCGTGTATGGCCGCTGAGACTAAAAGTTCAATAGATAGATTTGCTCTATAAATGATCACGTACACTGGTGGTAAAATTAATAAAAACAAAACAAAACAAAAAAAAAAAATGCAAAGCACGGAAACAAAAGTAATATTTGAGGATTGTTAGTTATTGTTTATTTTTCGTTTCCCACTTTCACTACTCCGTAACTGCATTGACCCGCCCTATTATTTACCCTTGATCACTCTGAATTCTGTACTTCACAATACTGTCCTACACTTAACTTTTTTATATTTACTCGTAGGGGTCATCCATAAATTACGTAACGCTAAAGGGGGGAGGGAGGGGGTCTGAGGCAGTGTTACGCTTCGTTATATAGAGATAGGGAAGTGCGTTACAAGGGGGAGAGGGGGTATTGAAAGTAGTCGAAATTTGCGTTACGTAATTTATGGACGGCCCCTTATGTGCTTGTTCCTAAATCGCGTTTCTAAATCTAATCGTATCCCATCTTCAGGGGCACCAAGAAACAGCGATTAAACAAGCCGAAATTAAAGCCATCTTGGCACCGTCTTGGTGTAGAACTGTGCAATACTCTGACCGATTATGGGAAAGCAGTAGTACAACCCAAGATGGCTCTGATTTAATTTCTCTGCTTTTTATAATCGATACTTGGTGCTACTGACGATGGGATAAGATTTCCGAAATATATGTGTGGACAATTATTTATAATATTAAATATGTTATTTAAAAAATCGTCGGTGATATCTCTTCGATCCTTACTATGATCGAGTGAAATAAACTATGAAACTAATGATCGAGTGGCGACGAGAAGCTCCAGAGCCTTTCGCCGCTTGGCCAGTAGAATCGATTAACGCTCATGGTGAATACAAGATTTAAATTTTTAGCTAATTATGATTCACATTTACTTATTTCATTTTATATTTCATTTATATTATATTTCATTTCATTCACATTTACTTACTAATTAACGAGACGTTTACATGACTCCATTTATGTGATGATTTGTTGTGTATTTTCATATTTCTTAATAATTCCCTCCGTAATAGAACACGTAGCATCATTCAACTCTTTTCTTATTTCCCTCAAAACTACGATCCTCTCGATACAGGTAAGTTCAGCATTAAGCACCATACTTGGAGTTGCGTGTGGACGGCAGTAACAAGTAATAATGTATCAATAAAAAATGAATATTATTTGTTTTGATTATTTAATAAAACCCAGGTGGCGACTTTCCGGGAAACGTGGAAAAACCGAGTAAAATCAGGGAATTTTGTTGCTTTGAAAAAGTCGGGGAGTTTGAAGAAGAACCGTCAGAAGTAACGGAAATGTTTAGAGGCTAATAAACACTAAATATTAATCGTTAAAATATTTGTAAAATATTAAAATAAGAAATATTTGTAAATTATTTATATTCAGTTTTCATTTGTTGAGACAATGTTGGCAATTATTGAGTTGAGACAATGTTGGCAGATATCTGACCAACTACTATCTGACTGACTTTAATAATTTATTTAAATATTCTCTTTTTCGTCTTCTCCTTCTCCGGCCTTTGCCCCTTAATTTACTGTTTTCACCCTCCACAACTCTCGTTCCTCCCAATCTCGTGGTTTGAAGCCTCTACCCTCCACAGCTTCCTGGATGTGTATTTTTCCCATTCTAAAACTGATCTTCCTCTTCTTCTCCTCTCACGTGGACGCCACATTAAGATCTTATGTGGCCATCTATTTTGCAACGTTCTCTGAACCCATTCCATTTACGTAGTGTAAAAAAAAATCTCCCCAGGGAAATATTAAAAAAAAAAGAACCACTAGAAAACCGGTAATAATGCGGGAAATTTGTCCCCGGAAGTGCGTATCGCAGTGTTGTTTTGTAGAGCTGTCGAAGTTCGCGTAGCCGTGGCTGTCCGTTCCCCCTGACGTCACCCCTCGTGGCGTCGCCCGCCCCGGGTGCGTCCTCCGGGGCGGCTCTATTGGCGTTTTTTCTTCGCCGCTGCGAAAGCAAGGCCGCGATAAGGTCTGTCAGGTGAGAGGCGCGCGGAACGGAGCTTCCACTGTGGGCCGCAGCCAAGGAAAATACACGCTCTCCAATGACGTCTACGTAACCGGTAGAACCAATGCCAAGGAATAACAACAACAACAATAATAATAATAATAATAATAACTGCATTGCCCCGCCAATGCCAAGGAATAACAATAATAATAATAATAATAATAATAATAATAATAATAATAATAATAGATTTCGTATTAGAAAAAATATCAAAAAAGCAAAATTCGTAATACTTAACGTGTCATATTGTGAGAAACTTTTTAGGACAACAGCTTACGTGAATTTGATTTATTTTCCGTTCAACAAATCAATTGGAGTCTCAACAAATTGTGTACTAAAGATAATAAAAAAATGTGTACGTATAAATTTCACATTTTGGGCTCATCCGACTTTACCATTTAGCATTGTACCCAGGCCCAGAGATGCTGTAATAATAATAATAATAATAATAATAATAATAATAATAATAATAACAATAATAATAATATGTTCGCGATCATGCGATATCTGGCGGCAAAACTGAGAACGTCGCGAAATATCGTGACATATTCGCGAATTTATCGCGAATTATCGCGAAATATCGTGAAGACGGACCTTGGGCATGGGTGAGGTTGTTTGTGTCGTCCTTCCTTATCATCATCACTCCATCTTCCATCCCCCCAGGACTAGCAACCCTGGGGTATAAAAATTGGAATCAGCATAATACCGATCCCCCAAAATGGAGTCACATACACATGCCACGGAATAAATATACCCGAGCTTCAGTAAGTGCAGGTGTTTGTTCGCGTGGTCCTAGACGGCCAATTCGCGGCCAAAAATGTAAAATAAAATAAGATAAATATTTGAAGAAAAATACGCAAGATTTTATCCAGTAACTCGTTTAAAATGCAGTCCGTCTGACCGGGAGGTCCTAGGTTCGAGTCCCGACGGCGGCAGGATTTTTGACACCAGCTTGTCAGCTAGGTCGAATTCAGTCGCTGTCTGGAGGAGAATTCTAGCGGCCGGCTGCTCTGATCGGTAGTTTTCCGTGGTTTCTCCGATCAACACTAGGCGAGTGCCGGAGCAGTGCCGTAACAAACGGGCGACCTTTCCTTCCTCTTCCTTGTCCTCTCCTCTTACACACACACACTTACACTAACATGCACTACACTACCACACATGCCGGGAGACCGGTCGGGAGCTTACAACTTGTCCCGGCTGGGGCGGTGCCCCCGCTGGTGGGGGAGATACCTGGTTGAGGGGAAAACCCCGCTGGTCGACGGTAGGTCGGCGCCAGATCTCGCCATCCAGTGGGGAAAAGATCATCGCCACCTCCCGAAAACAAACACGCACTACACTTACGGGACTAATGTCCAAATGGTTGACGCGCCCTGAAACACGAATCAATCAATCAATCGTTTAAAATATTTTTCTTTATTTCTAGCATTGTTTCTAAATTTGTAGTCCTTTCGTATTCTTTTGTTTGGCGCTCTGCTGTGCCATTTCGCCCCACTCTGCATGGCAGCTGTTGAGAAGGCTCCAAGAGGGTGCGGAGACGTGGGGTTACCATAGCGACCGCACGTCGCGGCGACCGAGGCGCTCTCTACTCGCTGCTCGGCTGTTTCCCAAAGTGGCGATTGGGTTCCCGCGTGGGGCCCGCGCGCTCTCTGCGGTTCTGTCCCGCGCCGTAAAGATTCCGCGCTCTAGCGGGTACAAGAAAGGGAACTAATAAACTCGGAGGACGGAGAGCGTTTGCGTGGTTGGCGGGTTGCGAAAGCCGACCCGGTCACGTGGCCTGACTACGTCTCAGAGCCTCTGTAGAATAACTGGACGTTCGTTAGTACGGTTTTGAGGATTTCCATGATTTTCCTAGTGATTGGTTGCTGTGGCTTTGGAGAACATATTGCGATTTTCAGTTGGTTTCAAAATGGGTCATCAAGAAATGGGATGCAGGGAAAAAGGATAGAACTTGGCGTTCTTGGTATAGCCGATTACAACCCTTTAAAAAAGTGTTCATAACAGTTCTTTGGACTTTGAGAGCCAGTGGGAATTGTGGATTATTGTGTGGCTCAACAAAACGAACATACGTTTCAAAATACAACATTGTCGATTTGTGTTGAGTCTCTAGCCGCTGGTGGTTTGTTTCCCAAAGTGTTCATTGGGTTCCTGCGTGCTCTCTGCGGTTCTGTTCTGGCCGTCTCAGACCTGGTCACGGTCCTCTGTAGAATAACTGAACGAACGTTACCGTTTTGAAGACTTCCATAATTTGCCTAATGATTGGTTTGGATAGCATATTGCGATTTTGAGTTAGGGCGATACAAGCTAAAAGGTTCCATCTCTGTGAAAGATGCTGGGAAAATGGGTCATGAAGATGGTGGAATTTAACGTTCGTGGGATAGGCGGACTCCGGAATCACATTTAAGAAAGGATTCATTTACACTTCTTTGGATTTTGAGAGCCAGTGGAATTGTGGATTATTGTGTGGCTCAACAAACAAACATACGTTTCAAAATACAAGATTGTCGATTTGTGTTGAGTCTCTAGCGCGGTTGGGGTTGTTTCTCAAGTGTTCATTGGGTTCCTGCGTGCTCTCTGTGTGCTCTCTGCGGTTCTGTCCCACGCCGTAAAGTTTCCTCGCTCTGGCCGATGGAACAAAGGGAACGAATAAACTGAGAGATCGCAGAGCGTTTGCATGGCTGAATGGTAGCGTAAACCGACCTGGTTCTAGTCACGTGACGTCTCAGAATTGGTCACGGCCTCTGTAGAGTAACTGGCCGAACCGCTTTGAAGATTTCCATAATTTTCCTAATGATTGTGTTTCGGGTAACAATATTGCTATTTTGAGTTAGGCGATATAAGTTAAAAGGTTTCATCTCTGTTGAATGATGCGGGGAAAAATGGGTCATGAAGAATTGGTGGAATTTAACGTTCTTGGGATAGGCGACTCCGAAATCACATTTAAGAAGGATTCATTTACACTTCTTTGGATTTTGAGAGCCAGTGGAATTGTGGATTATTGTGTGGCTCAACAAACGAACATACGTTTCAAAATACAAGATTGTCGATTTGTGTTGAGTCTCTAGCCGTGGTGGTTTGTTTCCCAAAGTGTTCATTGGGTTCCTGCCCGCTCTCTGCGGTTCTGCCGTAAAGTTTTCCTCGCTCTGGCAGATGGAACAAAGGGAACGAATAAACTGAGGGAACGCAGAGCGTTTGCATGGCTGATGGGTAGCGTAAAACCGACATGGTTCTAGTCCACGTGACGTCTCAGAACTGGTCACCGGCCTCTGGAGAGTAACTGGCCGAACGTTACCGCTTTGAAGACTTCCTTAATTATTCATAGTGATTATTATTACTAGTGATATGTACCACTAGTTATGACTTTGGAGAAACATGTTGCGATTTTCATTCTAGGGCGATGTAAGGTAAAAATTAAAATTTCCTCTTTGTATGACTTGATAGATGTGAGAAAATTGCTTATCAAGATGGTAATATTTAGCAGATAATAGAATGGGAGACGAGGAGAAGATAGAAGAAAAGTTGGAGAAGAAAACGATTAACGAGAAGAAGAAGAAGATTTTGGAGAAATATTTCGAGAGAGGAGGAGAAAGAACAACAAGAAATATAGTTTGAAACAATACGTTGACGTCCAGCAAAGACGAATGTGGTGAACGTCTGAAAAAAGTTGTGCTCTTGGACACACATTAAGGGCTTCAAGTCAACCATATTCCTGGCGTTCTTACGCTATTCACCTTCGTTCTAAAGATTCACTCCCTTCACTTTTTGGAATCAATTTGCAAGAACCTCCGCCAGGTCGAGGCAGCTCCTTCTTCATCAATCAATTCACTTGAGAGCTAATAAAACAAAACAACTGCGAGGGCTGGAGATAAGCTCATGATTTATCGCGAACCGATTCATTCACCCCCGAGACCGAGCGTCAAGTCGATAGATATCCTGATTCCGATCCGCGCAATTTCCAACCGCCCAGATCCCTCATTTAAATATATTCCCCGAGGCCACAGGCACATCCAATATTTTAAAATTGTTTTTGCAAGTGGCCTTCTCCGCGAAATTGAGTTCGTGGTTCTGAAATTAAAGTACGATACCGTGTAAGCTTAATTTTGTGTTTTATAATTCCAATTATTTTTTCAGCAATTTGGTCTCGTAAGGTTTTTCAAAAGAGCTTGCTGCCTTAAATGTCGGTTTTTAGATAAACTAATGGAAACACTTTTAATTAAATGTACTTTTATCGTTTAATTTGCTTACAGCTATTAATCTTTTATTAATACAGTATAGTTGTTGTGGACCTTAAAATGTTTCTTTGCGAAATATTATTTTGGTATACATAGTTTTTTTTGTTGTCACATATTTTTGGTTAATTATTTGCCACTTGAAAGCAGTATTTCTGCTTGTCACAAAATATCCGACTGGTTTTGTTTCTTCTTTTATTGTTTTAAACCATTCGTAAGTTCGTGTTTAAAGGAGGTCTACGAATTTTCGTAAAACGTGAGGACTTCGTATTAAAACATAAACATCAAGCGAAAATAATATATTGAAATCTTTAATAATACGCGGTCGCGCTTTGTATGTCTTGTATAATGTCGAAGGGCTTAGGACGGTAGCAAGATAAGCCTTATCATGCCTTAGGAAGTCTCCCGTTATTATTAAATGTTAAGATCTCTATTTTTGTAGTAGTTTCACTTGTCTTGTTACTACCCCAAGCCCTTCATATGCATGAACAAGATAAGCCACACTGACCAAAATCGAGATATTATCATTTGCTATTACGAAAAGACTTTCTGCTGGTGTGGTTATGTTGTGAACGTCGTTACCCATTCAATTGTGTTTTAAATTTTCCAGAATACAAATGTTTCATTTAACGTCAGCGTTAAGTTTATTCACATTAATAACCTCCAACAAATGGGTTTATTGAACTAGCGGTGCAAATGTGCAGTTTTTTATCAGTTAGAATACGCTTAGAAATTCCTAAAAAACTATTATTTTGAAGAAATATATCATGCTATATTTTTATTTTTTCACCAACTAGCTCTTTAAAATAACGTACATTTCTCCGGTGTGAGTATTTCTTTCAAATTCCACTCCGAGTTAACGGCAGACGAAAATAACTGGACGTTTATTAATGGAATGAATTTCCATTAGCATTTATTTAACTTTTCGCCTTTTGTAACATGCGAACAGCGAGATGGATGGATCCTGTAGCGAATTTTCTTTTTGCGATTTATGCAAACGGTACATGCGAACTAATAATTTTGTGTGTTTGTGATTCCATGCGGCCCGCCCCCCCCCCCCCGTTCGTATTTTTGTGTGATTTGTGGAGTGCCTGGCGCGTTGTAATGCCAAATATCGTTTGGCGGAGGCCCGGTAGAAAACTGCTGTATATCTCATTAACTCGCTGTAAACGAGCTGAAAAACAGTAGTAGGCGTGGGATCATTTTACTTGCGAGAGTGTCTCTAATATGGTTTAATTACATGCAATTGATTGAAATTCCCTGCATAGCATAACGTTGCATTGGGAGGGATTGGATGCATGCGTTTCGTCTTTCTGAGAGTCGTAATGTGTTGGTGATTTTTTTCACAGCGATGTTTACGTAGTTTTAGTGCCTCAGATGCTAATAGAATGTTTTTTTTAACTTTTTAACTGGAGAATCGTAGGCATTCTTTTTTTAATTCGTAAGTATTGTACTTATTATTTCAAGGCGAAAATCATAATATTAATTCTGAAAGAGAAATTGCGTTCTGTTTTATACGCTCGATGAGCTCTAGAGTTGTGATTGCTTTTCAAGATAATAAATTTTAATTGAATATAAATACTGAACTAAATGGTTGTCTTTAGACGCAACACGTTTGAGAATTTCGATATTTTGGGTTACTGTTTAAATATCTTGGAGAACGTTTTCAAATATGACATTTATAATGAGATTATTTCTTTCACTCGAATGTGTGTTTGAGAATCAGAGATATGCCATCCTTCGATTTTATTTGCACTCATTGTCTCCAATAATCATTCCTTTTATCAGTGTAACATGAAAAAAATGTTGCGTTGATTTGTAAATTTGTAGTTCAGTCGTTATCCTGTCCACAATTTGACATTAATTTATGTAATTTGAATTACACGTAGGAAAGCGATTCCGCAACTGAAATTTGTATCTCTTTACTCACCCTCGCTTTCTCTCTGTGGCAAGTTCTTACGTACTACGCACGTGCTCTCTGTCTCTCTCTCTCTCTCTCCCTCTTACACACACACACGTGCATATATGCCCAATGTGAGTAATTGGGGTACAGGCTGGTCTGAAGAATTCAGTGAATTTCCAAATCTGTTTGCAAGTACGGAGACTAGGACATATTTGTTCTTCGAGCCGTAAAAATCTAATACTTTACATCATCAACCCAACACTGATTGATTTGCGAGATCTTAATTATAGTTTCGTACATCGAAATATTTTATGTTGAAAATCCAACTGTGGTAGATTTTTCACGATCAAATAGCTCAGTCGACGCCAGTTTCAATGGGAACTCAAAAATATTGCCCTGTAGGGAAATGTGGGTGCTCTAATGGGACGTGTCCGTGGTTTTCCTCCTACCAGCACCAAATGGATGCCGAAGTAGTACTTTCAACAACGGGCCACGGAGAACAGACGATCCTGCCCCATGTCGTAAGTGCCATAAGGTAGATGAAAAAAAAAAGCTTTAAAAACGTCAATACTTTATCTTGCATATTATAAACGAGGGGAACACTGAATTAAAATCCGGCAGAAACCGGAATATTTACATGCCCGACGTTCCATTTAATGAATCACCCCGCGCGTAAATTCTGTTGCCTTTTTTTTTACTACCGCGGAGGACGACGGAGCGGACGTAATGCAGTGCGACGGTAATGCATAACTAGAATGAACGTATTTTTTTTTAAACTCGCTCTTTCTCATTTATTACAGGTGAGTCTAGTCGAAAACACCTCTAATGGCCTGAGCGACCGCTCGGACGACGTCGGTTCTTCGCCTCCGGCCGCGCCCCCCGCGGGCGGGCGAGGGCGAGTGGGCGGTGGTGGGCGAAGGTGAGTGAAAATTTTTGCGAACTGCGTGAGAGCCCCAAGGGGCTATCCATAAATTAACGTCTCATCCCCCCTCCCGTCTCCCTTCCACGCTCTTTTTTTTTTATTCCTCCTCTTGAATTTTAACTTGGACGCGCGCGACGCCCAAGGGGTGTGGATTTGCGCTAAAAATTACCTCTCCCCCTCCCCCCCCTTTTTCCATACGACGTTTAGCGTCTCTTCCCGGTTCGCCACGCCGCCGCCGTGCTGTGGAGAGGTGTGTCGGAAAGGTGGTCGAAAATCAAAGTTCATTCGACTGTGGTTATATTGAAGTCGGGTGTAGTGAAGTGGGATGTAGTGAAGTGGGATGTAGTGAAGTGGGATGTAGAGAAGTGGGATGTAGAGAAGTGGGATGTAGAGAAGTGGGATGTAGAGAAGTGGGATGTAGAGAAGTGGGATGTAGAGAAGTGGGATGTAGTGAAGTGGGGATGTAGTGAAGTGGGATGTAGTGAACTCGTGAATTTTTAACTTGGACGCGCGCAACACCCGAGGGGTGGGGATTTGCCTCTAAAAATTACTTCTCCCCACACCATCTCATTTTGTTTCGCCCCATGGAGAGTGGGAAAAGTGGGCATACAAATCAAAATATTCAAAATGGTCGCACTCCCTTCATAGCTAAGTCGAATTCAGCCGCTGTCTGGAGGAGGGTTCTAGCCGCCGGCTACTCTGATCGCTAGTTTACCGTGGGTTCTGCAATCATCTCCAGACAAATGCCTGGGCAGTAGCGTAACAAATAGGACGTTGACCGCGTGCGATCTTTCTTTCCGCTTCCTAGTCCTATCCTCGCCCCTTGCTTACTTCACACACACACTAACAAGCACTACACTATACCACCTTCCGGGAGACTGGTCGGGGGCTTAGAGCTTGTCCTGGCAGGGGCGGTGCCCTGTTGGGGGTAGAGACCTGGTTGGGGAAACCCGCAATCCTGCGTATATGTCAGCGCCGGATCTCTCTATCCAGCATGGGAAGATCACCACCCCACGATAAAAATGCATGCACTACACGTACTGGTCTAATGACCTTAGCAGTTGACGTGCCCGGAATCTAATCAATCAATCAAAAACCAAATGGTCGTTCAATTTGTTTAGAAATTGATAGTACGTAGGTATTGCAGATTCGGCTAGGGCATGGTACGGACTTGGCATGGTCTGTTCGAGGCCAGTCGTGATGAGCCTGATTCGAGGATGAAATACTTTATGGGGGGTGGGGAGGTGGAGGGGCGAAGCTCGGAGATGCTTGAGTCTAGGAGGATGTGAGTGGGGCAACGTGGGTAAGACTGCAGTGAAAGCTGAATTACGCGGTCGCCCAATGGTGCCGGCAAAAGTTGACCGTTAATATAGGAGGCCGCTTAATAGAGGTTATAAACTCACCGGAAGCATAATCATATCAATGTGATGAGATGAAGTTTCGAGTTAAGCTAGATGGCCGACAAAGAGAGAATATTTGCTCTTGATTATTGGGAAAATCGATGGGTTCCACGAAAAAGTGGCCGTGGTGGAAAAAATGGAAAAAAGTGAGGTGACTGCTTAATCGAGGAGTCTGATTTAACGCGTTTCGTTGTACTCGTCCTTAACTACAGTAAACCCTCATTAACACGAATTCCAAGGGACTGAAGTAATCGGAGTTCGTGTTATAAAAATTCGTATTAACAGAATATTATAAAAGCCCGTATTACCGTAATCCCTTCCGGCGCCAAAGTTTTGTTTCTATTACGGCGAAATTCGTGTTAAGCGAGTTCGTGCAAACGAGGGTTCACTGTATATTGAACAGTATTCGTTCCGTGTACATTCATTCCGTGCCGGAAATTCGCTGTATCTGTTGAACATCAGCGAGCACGGAGCGCTAGCCGTGATAGTTCGTAAGTCTGTAGTTTTCGTATTTTTCCCTATCAGTTCCAGGCGAATGTCGGAGTAGCACAATAAACGGACGGCGCGCGAAAATCCTTGCCCATTCTCTCCCCATCCGTACTGTTATCAGTAGCGATCAATTGTGAAGAGAATGTAATTCAAAGCTTAGAGGGACGTGCTGTGTTGTAAAATTAGAACCGTGGGAGCTGATTATGAAGTATTTATCCGATGTAAACTAGAGGATTATTAGAGTTTACCTTGAAAATTATCAGGTCTTTTCGAATTTTGTCTCTTAACCTGGGATAATTCCAGTTTCAATGTACACTTGTTGACGTAATATGTTCTCTTAATTTGCTTTTAGATCTCTCTTTCTCCACAAATCTGCACACACATTAAAAGTCTATTTCGTTTAAATTTAACCGTAAAGTAGAAGATTTGGGGAATGATTGTTTGCAGCAGAAGGTTATCTTCGCTATTGTAGAGAGAGATTTTTTGATTAAACTTTTTTCCGTGTAAAAATGTACCAACGGATATAATAGTATTAATGATGGTAGGAATTCAATATGCGCTATTGTGTAGCCTAGGAAAGTTTCTTTTAGTATATATATTAAGCGATTGTTTTCCATTCTTTCATACCTTCCTTTAAATGCTATTTCGTCATGAATTTCAGAAGAGGTGATAATATTTTCTTGTGTTAATGTTTCTTTATCTTATTCACCTTTGTCATTTTGCTCTGCAAACATTAGCATTCAACCTCCACTTCTTTCTGTTCAAAAAAAGGTATTAAAAATTCGGCGTGTTTTCAGACGGTTCTCTTGTTCTGTGTACCGGAAGTAATGTCAACCGAATCTTTTGAACTGTTTCAAAGGCTGTTTCGCCAGTGTCAAGGGTTCTGGCTGGGAGGTATTTTCATTGGTATTACCGCAGGCCGTAGATCCCCCTCACTACTTTAACTTACTTTCAGCTGCCTTGTAATTGTCTCTTGTACACGTACTGTCATTACAGTTTTTGCATTATTGAGGAAGTGTCAAGAAATTGGAAGAGAGTTCTATGGAAGGTTTCTTTTGTTTTCTTCCGCATCTCGTGTTTTTGAAGTTCTAACTCGGAAAACTTAACCACACTTATCTTCTATAATTAAAAGTAAATGTAACTATGTTAGGCAGAATTCTTCGTGGACTTCTTATCGAATTTTAAAGATTTTTAGACAAGTAGATCATGGACCGGCTTTTGTGACTCTGGCCATCAATTTATACCATTGCAGTGACAGTCTTACAGTCCCGACGTTGGCTGGATTTTCTACTTTTGGTAGGTAACTAAGTAGAAGTTAGCAGCTGACTGGAAGAGAATTCCAGCAGCCGGCTGCTTTGATCGGAAGTTTTCGATTCTACGATCAACAGGCGAGTGCCGGAGCAGTAGAAAGAGAGCTAGAAACAGGCTATGGACCGCGCGCGATCTTTCCTTCTTTTCCTTCTCACCTCTAACTTACATACACTTACACGTACTTCTCTACCACACATGTCGAGAGTCCAGTCAAAAGTTCAGAGATTGTCCCGACTGGAGCGGTGACCAGTTGATGGGAGATGTCTGTTTGGGGAAAGCCCAGAAGCCGATGAGTAGGTCGGCGCCGGATCTCGCTGTCAGCCACATAACGCATTAAAACATGCACTACCCTTACGGGACTATCGAACTTAGTTGACGTGCTCGAAACTAATCAATCAATTAATCATATCACTTTGGTGGGCGACTCTCGGTGTCCGGGGATAACCCGATTCATTTTAAATACGCAACCAATCATGTATCAGGTTTGAGAGGAGCGGGGCGGAAATGACGGGGACATAAATAACATTATTTCCATTTTACACTTACTTTAATCGTGAGTGACATTTGCCCGAGACTTCACTCTCACTCAATCCTACTTCATTCCTGGGTAAAGAGAAGAGAGGAAAAAAAATACGGCCGCTTCAGGGTTTAAGTCCTGAAACCTAACGAGGCTTCGTAATGTGCCACATGTGACGCCTTTCAATAGTACATTTTATCAGAATCTGTTAAACTGTCAGCTTTGTCCCCCTCAAACGTCTAATCTTAACAGACACGAAGTGGCGGGATTCCGATATCGGGAAAAGATCGATTGCTCGAGGCGAAAATCGAAAGTGGAGACCACAGTGGGTCCAATTTTTTGTCCCACACGTAAAGGTGCCTACTTATATTAAAAAACGTTTCTCTTTCTTTCTGGATGTTGGCCTCATGAATGGTGTTTTCGTCTTCGTGTGTGTTTTGTTTTTATTCCACTATTTTGTAGTTTGTATTTTATTCTTTTAGGTTTTTGAAGCTTCATGTAAGTCTTTAAATTTTAATTCTGGTGTGCTTTTCTTCCTTCCTTCTTTTTTTAAGATTAGATTAGATTTATTATTAATTCTGCAATTAAGTATCATTACTTGGTGGCAGAATATTTAAATTTTGTCTTTCTTCGCGGAGCGTCAGATTATTTGAAGGACATTTTGTACGTAGTGGGTTATATTATGTTTTTTTTAACATGTCCCAACTATTTCACACCAATTTGTGTGTTCTACATTGTATCTGCTATATTTGACTTCTGGAGTAATTATGTTGCTCATCACATTTCTGGGCCTGTACTGTTCGAGATATTTTTGTTTGGGATATTTTTAAACTTCCTTATTTTTGTAGCCTAACTACAGAAGGATAGTTCAAGGAAATTCGAATAAATACTGTTCATGCGTACGTAAAAGATACATATGCGTGGTATGTTTACACTACACACCTGAAAGTAGTAGCCAAGGATTTCATTACCCTCGTGGGCGTTGTTAAAATTTTAGAACTCGATATGTCTTAATTATTAGGAATATGAATTGAGAAATCTGCATATCTACTATTTTTAAAGCTAAATTTACTCTCTCAAGACATCAACGTCTGCTGTCGGAATACAAAATTTCGTTAAGTGAGCGGCATAAATAAATTGCGGTATTGATGTACTTTGAGCGTTTGTTCCGTACATTGTGTCGTTGTACATTGTAATGCATTTTGGACTCGAATGCGATTTCATACTCGTAGCACTTGTAGTTGATTTTGTTTCGCATGAGAAAGGATATATTCATGTGAAGGATTCTCGCTGAGATTGGATAAAGATTTATAGATCTTTCTTGGATGGCATAATCTGCTCAACAAAAGGTCAGGAAAACCTCTGCTCATTCGATGCGTAATTGCTACGTGAAGCTTCACTCTTCTATATATCACTATTTTTGGACAACATTTTGCTCATTTTCGACGTCCTTCTCGTCACATGTGAATTTTCAATTCTGGCGTAATTAGTGTGCCAATCACACGGCACTCAGAGTTGTTTCTACGATCATTCTGTTGCGGTATGTCTCTTGAAACAATCCGCGAATGGAAAATTCCGGAATAATGTCGACTTAACGAGCGCATCTTGCATATTCAGGCGGATGGTATTTCTAGTTTGAATTTGGAGAGAGCTCTCTAGTAGTTTGGATTGCTAATGGAGAGACTTGGTGAATTGATATCACTTCAATTGCTATATCGGTAGCGCCACAGAAATTTTGTGAGCATACGGTAATAAGCTGGTTCGGATTCTGATTGCATGCCGTCTTTTCATTGATGCGTTCTAGACGTAGCTAACTTGGTAAATGAATGTTTATCATGACGTTATAGGTGATAGAAGTGTGCAGAAATCGGATCATTTATTTGCCATTTTCCAATTTTTAGATTTTTTAAACATGTGCGTCGTTTTTGCCAGTTTTACCGTTTTGTTTCCTTTCCGTGGTTTTTATTAGTGAATGTTCGTGACTTTACAGTGATAACACTGAAAGAAAGTTTTTATTGTATCATCAGATCAAACCGAAAATCACTGCTACAGTGGACTCTGTTTTTCGACTCTCAAATTACACGTATCTTCGATAATTCCTCTACCTTTCAAAACTGACGGTTGCAAGATCAGAACTAAGGATTACATTTCCTCCTTAGAGGCTTTTTGCTATTAAATATCATTTTATTTAAATAAATTTTATTTAAAAGTGTAAACTTTATTGAATATGTAAACATTTTCATGTTAAAGGCCATTTTCAAAGAATTTTTAAGTCAACAAAATCCGAGCAGTGGTAATAAGGGAATTTGATTTAGAAAACTCATTTTCCGTACTGATATATTTTCATTGTCCAGAAATACATTTCTTTATTCACGCAGGTTTGTTTTGTTTGTAATATATTTTATTTCTAAATATTGTCATCTGGGCTTGTATGCTTACTTAACATTTGTGGGTCCAAATACAACAACACAGATTGTGTAATAGTATTCAGGCGAAGCGTTTGCATCTATGTAAAAGGATAACATGTTCGTTTAATAATATCGTTAGAGTACATAGGAGCATATTTGAAAGTAGTATTCAAAATAAGTAGTGTGCCCTGTTAATAAGATCGGGACTTTGTACACATTATCAAGTCGAAATATACGCATTTACACAACGATAACAGTGCAAACGAATAACGTGTGCCGCATGACCAAGTGGTTTGACGTAGGCGTGATTTCAAGTTTTGATAGCGATTTGATTTGTGGCTGAAGTGCAACGATGCATGTCTGCTGTGCGTATAAGGAAGTCAACTCGTACACTTCTTCTCTCTCTCTCTTTATATATATAATTTTCTTGCTGGCCTGAGGCCCTCAGCAGGCCGTGAACGACTGGTACAGTAGTTGATTTTATTTGATACAGCAAGTTTGCAAGATATTTTCTTTTTCGTGATTATTACATTTTCAGAAGCATTGTATATTATACGGAAAGGCTAATCTCTTCCAGTCTGCTTAAGGAGGGTCAAAAAATTCTCTGGGTAATTTCCTTTCAAATCGTTTCCGATGTGGGTTCTGTTTGCCAAGTTTGAAATGGGTAGCTGAAGGTATTTGAGAAATTTTGTTATAGAATTTTGCGGATAGAAGGGAAAAATGTACAGTGATAGGTGTGATACCGAGTTCTTGAATTGGATTTGAGAGTTTGGGATGAACCAGGGTGCTTTTGTGATTATTCTTAGGAATTTATTTTTCATGTCAACTATTCCAAAACAATACTTCGTCTGTAAATTGTTTCCGTTTTTCATGTGCAAAGATGCTTATTTGTTTCTTATTGCGATTTGTGTTCTTTTGTTGCCTCGTTGAGTATCCTCTTGTAATTCATAATTCCGGATTATATTATTTCAGAGTTCATGTATTATCACTAATTAGGAATCTCCTCTCTTGACTCCTTATTACATTTCTGAATCCTTCTCGGAGCAAATATTGTTTCATCAAGAGCCAGCAATGTCGAGTGTGAGAAAAAAGAAAAACAAACAAGGTCTCATGTTTTGTCGAATGTCATAATAGAGACGAAACTGTTAAAACCGAACTCTTATTAAATTAAGCAATTATTTGAAGATATTTGAATGTATTGTTTATTCAGCTAGAAACCAGAATAGCACATATTTCTCGATTGATGACTACGAGACTTGTTAAAATTTAAAGTTTTAAAATATAACTTTTATGACATGCACTGTGTCGTGGATATCACACATGTCACTACATGTCCAAGCAAGCTTGACGTTCCATTGGAGTCTTCTTTTGGTGCGTGTGGCTGTTTTCTTCACGACTTTGATTTGTTTTGGTAACCGTTTGGTTGATTGGTTTTGGTGTCTAAAGTAACTGAAGTGTTCCACTTCTAAGTAGAGTTCTTTCGACTTTAACAATTTTCTCGTTTTTTAATAGAACTTATCATCGATCCAAGCTGCCGATATTAGAATTCTGAGAAGAAGAACCGAATTTTATTTGAAAGGAATGTGTAGTTTTCCTGAGAGGAAATTGGAGACTACAAAGCAAAAAGCAGATATTACAAATATTCGAATGTATTGTCAGTAAATGTATCTTGAAGTTTTGATTGCATAAAATATTAAACGAACATTATTCGCATGAAACGATCGAAATGGTTGAACTGCTGACTCATAATATTGTTAATGTTAAATGTTAATGTTAGTTGTCGATGTCGAAGAGAAACATTAGCATTATTTCTCGAGTGAAGTAAACTAGAGCAAAAGAAAAATTTATTAATTTTTAAGATTCACGAAAGTAGAATTTCTGTGTTCTTGCTGAGGAAAAATATGTCTGCACATAACATCACATGAAAACATTTGTGAAAATAGAAAACTAATGAAGAGTCTTGAAATACGTTTTCTCTTATATTCGATTTGAATGTAAATCTCGCATTCAAATGACACCCGGAAGAAATAACTCCGAGTATTCTACACCCTCTTTCAGAACGTGTTTTAATTTCGAAATTTTGGGTGTAAAATTTTTATCCAACACCAGCTGAACTAGACGCCAGGTTTTGATTTTTGCTTCTGAAAGAAATTACAAATATTGAATGGCGAGGTAAGCAAGTGTGTCAAATGCGAAGTTTTTCAAAGCGAATGCCCAGTAATTAAATTCTGTTTTCGTTTCCAATTTCCAAAGGGAAGGCAGTTGGTTTCTAAATGTTGATCAATATAAATCAATGATAATGGCACGAATACAGGTTTAGTCAGAAATTTGACACGTGCTGTACAGTCCGGAAAAATGTTCACTTTAAATGTATTTGTGAATTTGCCTAGTACTTAGTAAACATCAACGAAGACGTTAGTTGCAATCAAAAATCGTTGAGAAGATTTGACTTCACCATTTTCCCACTTGACATCACCGGTTTTTTCTGGATTCAGTTTTAAATGTAAATCACTAACCCGCGAGAAATGATTTCGCAGTTTTTTCATCTTCCAGAACAGTGTATTGCAGAATTTGCAATTATTTCGAATTGATGTCGTCGAATTTAAATCGAATGAGTCGCGATCTATTACCATTCCCTTCCAGAATAAATTGGGAAATTTTGAGCAGCGAGTCGGAAATGTCAACGGGTCGTGGTTCGAGGACCGACGCACGTCCTGCATTAAAAGCCACTTCGTGCAAATAGGGTAGCCGCAGAGAAATCAGGGCAGAGAGGGAGTAATGGTAGATGAGGTACTCAGTTTCTACCATTACAAAAACGTCAAAAGAAACAGGAAACCAAGAGAAAGACTCCTCAATATTTTCTTCTTATTCAATTTTGAACGTTGTAAACCTCGAATGCAGAAGAAATGATTCCAAGGTCTTGGATCATAATATATTCCAATCCTCTTTCTCTCCCAGCGTGCTGTTATTTCGAATTTTCGTCAGACGAATTTAAATCGAACCAGTCGCTAGCGATTATCATTCCCGTCCAGAATAATTTGGAGAATTTTGAGCAGCGAGTCGGAAATGCCAAACGGGTCGCGGTTCGAGAACCAACGCACGTCCTGCAATAAAAACCACTTCGTGCTAATAGGGTAGCCGCCGAGAAATGAGGGCAAGGAAGGAATAGTGGTGGATGGGGTACTCACAGTTTCTACCATACAAGAACGTTGGATGAAACAGAAAACCAGTAGAAAGACTTCTCTTCAACATTTTCTTCTTATTGAATTTTGAACGTAAACCTCGAACGCGCAGAAGAAATGATTCCGAGCATTATATTTCGAAATCCTCCCCCTTCCAGCGTTCCATTATTTCGAATTTTCGTCGGACGAGTTTAAATCGAACGAGTCGTGAGCTATTAACATTCCCTTCCAGAATAAATTGAGGGGAATTTTGAGCAGCGAGTCGGAAAAGCCCGAACGGGTCCGCGACTCGCGTGCCAAATGCTTGCCCCCCCCCCCCCCCAGCGAGAGGCGAATAGGCGCCGCTCGTCCTCAGTCCTCAGTCCTCAACCGGGACACGCGCGGGGACTAAAGGCGCGTCCCGAATTAAAAGCCACTTCTTGCTAATGGGGCGGGGTTGGGGGGGATAGGGCGGGAGAGGGGAACTGGAAGATGAGCCGGCTGGGGGCGTTACCGTCGCTGCTGGAGACGAGCTGTCGGGGGATACGGGAGGAGAAGAGAATGACTTTGAAGCACAGTGGGTGGGGCTGCTGGATGTGATCGGTCAAAAACCTGCGTGTCAATGTTATATACTTTCTTTCTTGGCGCACGGGGGGGTGGGGTGTCAATAAAATGGAATATCTCACGGTATTTCGCGTCGTTCTCCATTGTGCCGCCAGGGGTCGCATGATCGCCGGCAACTGCTCGATACAGTCGCGATCATGCTACTCCTTGCGGCACAACTGAGAACGACGCGAAATACCGTGAGGTGTTCCATTTTAATGACACCCCCCCCCCGTGCGCCAAGAAAGAAATACCGAAGTATAGATTACTACAAGAAGGGACCTCTTCGGCATCTACTGCTTGGCCACTGCTGTCAACATAACAGCAGGTTATGCCCGTATTAGTGTTCGTTTACAGATAGCCCATTTGTAAATTGCTTCATTAGTCTCTCATGCAATGTCATCGCCTTTGCATTACGTTCATTTGTTTCCCGGCCGTCTTATGTGTTAGAGAAACTCATCTATCCTTGCAAGCACTCACATATTGTTTTTAAACGTCGTACACACTGGGGTCTATGGGACCGGCTGGTGGCGTGACCGTCACTGGATGGAGACTTGAGACGAGCTGTCGCGCGAAAGGGGAGGAGACGAAACTGAGTTTGAAGCACAGTGGTGGCTGCTGGATATGATGGGTCAAAAATCCTGTGTGGCAATGTTATCGATTAATATAAGTAGGGACTGCTTCGGCAGCTACTGCTTGGCCATGCTGGCAACATAACAGCAGGTTATGTCCACGTTAGTTAAAGTGTTCGTTTACAGATAGCTCTTTTGTAAATGACTTCATCGGTTTCTCTTGAAATGTCATCGCCTTTGCATGACGTAATTTGTTTCCCTTCCTGTCAAAATTGTTTTTTTCTTATTGTTAGAAGAAACTCCTCTGTATCTTGCAGGCGCGCACATATTGGTTTTAAAAGTCGTACTCACGAGGGTCTATGAAACGGCTGGGGCTTTACCGTCTCTGCTGTAGACTGGAGACGAACTGTCAGGGGAAAGAGGAGGCCACAAGAACGACTGAAGGGCGGTGGGCTGGTGTTGGATGTGATTGGTCAAAATCAGGTGACCACTTTATGGAAAGTACGGTGGGTGGGTGCGTCCTGGATGTGATTGGCTACAAAATCTCCGTAACGTTCTTACGTGCACGTAGAGTTGCTGTGAGTTGCTAGAGAGCACGTTGCACGCACGTTAGTTTTTAAACATCGTACACACGGGGGTCAGTGCGAGTGCTGGGGTCGCTCCCGTCTCTGCTACAGACTGGACTGAAGCGCGGTGGGCTGGTGCTAAATGTGATTGGTCAAAATAAGGCTGGCCACTTTTTGGAAAACGTAGAAAATCGGATATATAAGGATTTTCTTTGCTCTGCAAAAGTCGGGGAAATTCAGCAAATTTGTAGAAGAATCATAGAAGTCGCGGACAATTAGAGGCGGGTATATACGCGAATATTATTGCTTAAAAATAGTTCCGCACAAAAGAGTGACTGTTATTATTTGGTGAGTACTTTTATTTGTACTGTTCACGGTGAAATCAGAGAGTTTGGTAAATTAGTATCAGGCTTTTTTAAAATATTTTTTTTAAAATATTCTGGAAAAGTCTACAAATGGTCTGCAAGTCTACAAGATCT
>JAHLJT010005437.1:66711941-66734936 GCA_031308135.1 Acheta domesticus | reverse complement strand
CTCACATTTAAGGTGGGCCATTCTTTTCGAGAGCACGTATCAGTATGCATAGGCTGTTAATGAAAAGTGGAGGGGTGTGTGTGTGGAACGAGTAGGGGTGGGGTGCGATCATTTGTCGCGCGTGGATACACATACACACACACCGCTACACATACACACACACACCGCTACACATACACACACACACCGCTACACATACACACCGCTACACATACACACACACCGGTACACATACACACACACCGGTACACATACACACACACCGGTACACATACACACACACCGCTACACATACACACACACACACACACCGGTACACATACACACACACCGCTACACATACACACACACACACACACACACACACCGCTACACACACACACACCGCTACACATACACACACACACCGCTACACATACACACACACACACCGCTACACATACACACACACACACACCGCTACACATACACACACACACACCGCTACACATACACACACACCGCTACACATACACACACACACACACACCGCTAAACATACACACACACACACACACCGCTACACATACACACACACACACACCGCTACACATACACACACACTTCCGTCGCCGGCGGCATTGGGCCGAAAAGTGTTGCACGGTCTTCGCCTGTGCCTCCAGTGCTGAGCAGAAGGTTGGTGGTTGGTGATGCCAGACGCAGAACGAAGGAAAGGTGTTGTATATATGCGAGAAGGAAAGCATTCGCAGGGTGTACAAGGTGCATGGGCAACTCAGAGCTGGATCAGATGACGGAGAAGATCTCGGAAATAGCAGAAAAGATCAAATAACGTAAGAAACTCGGTCATCGATTATTGAGAAAGCGAAATTTGAGCCTGAACTATGTAGATCATTATTTCATTCTTGACCCGTGGAGTCTGACATGCAAGTTTGGCCAGTCTTTCCGAGACCACGTATCAGTATGCATACGATGTTAATGAAAAGCGAAGGGGGGTGAGAAACAGGGTGGAATGGCATCATTTGTCGTTCGTGGACACACACACCCACACACACACCGCTTCTTGCCCGCCGGCGGCGGCATCGAATCTAAAAGGGTACGTGCTCTTCCCCTGGGCCTCTTCAATGCTGAGCAGGAAGTTGACAGTCTGATGTACCAGATGTAGAAACAAGGAGAGCTGTTGAAGATTAATGGCAATGATTGCGTTCAAATGGCTTTGGAGGTTGAATCAGAAACCCAACTGCTGGGGCAGATAGGAGAAACAAATATCAATTGGTAGTTGGAGTTCGAAAAAACTGTAATATCGAGATTTGAGCTGACATAGGTCTCTTTAGTTTTAAGTCGGATTACATTTTAATCAGCTTGTTTGAAGTCGGCTCTTCGTTTGATGGCCAATTTAGTATCTTCCAAAATGAGATTGAAGTAGATCATTGATTCCCTTACGAGAAAGACCGATCATTATTGAATTCTTGAACCGTAGAGTCCGAAATGCTAGTTGGCTAGTCTTCTTTGATCACTTATCAAAATGCATAGGCTATTAATGAAAAGTGGAGGGTGGGGTGAGGGCGGGGTGGGTGAGAAACGGATTATGGTAGGGGGTGTGGTTATTAGTCGCGCGTGGAGATATATATATATATATATATATATACACACACACACACACACACACACACACACCGCTCTATACACAAGCAAACACACACACTCACACACACAAACACATACTTAGCTTTACTTTACTCTTGCACAGTCTTAGCCTGTGGCTCTTCAATGCTGAGCAGAAGGTTGTTGGTCGGTTTTGCCACATGCAGAACGAAGGAAAGCTGTTGAAGTTTCTCGCCAATGATGGCATTCATATGGTTTTGCACTATAAGAGTTGAATGGAAATCGAATGCTAGGACATACAGGCGAAATAAATACGAAGTCAAAGTTCGAGGAAAAATCGAGGACTTCGAAGGAACCTCGTGTATCGAGTTTTAGGTCGACGTAAGTCGCTTTAGTTTTAACTTGGCTGAAATTTTAATCAGCTTGAGGTTGAAGTCGGCTGTTCGTTTGATGGTCAAGTCGGAATCTTCCAAATATGAGATTGAAGTGGTTTTTTTTCGGGAACGGGACGAAAAACGTTGCTCATTAGTCGCCTGGGCGAACCCGATGTTTAGAAGATACGGTTGCTGATGGCAGGTGAGGGACCAAGGAAATCTGTTGTGGTTTTGGAAGAATGAAAGTATTCGTAGGTTTTGTGTGTGCGTTAAGGGCTTAAGAGATCCACTGATAATTTAAAGCCAGATCAGCCGACGGAAAACAAAATACACAGATAATTGGAGATCAATGAACTTAGGAAACTTAAATATGTTCTTTAAGTTAGCTTAGGTTTGAAGTCTTTTAAGATTTAGTCGACTTAAATATTTAATCGGCTTAATTTTTTTAAAGACTGATGGGAAACTCGTAAGTTTTATCTGCTGGGGAGAACAGAGGGTTTGGGGCTCCAGGCGATCGTTAGAGAACAAAGGAAAACTCTTGTTGTGGAAATGCAAAGACGAATGTGTTTAAGAAGCATGTGCCTACAGTCTACTGCAGGGGTGCCCAGCATTCAAGGTCTCAAGAGCCACCATTAAAAACTTTAATATGATTGCGAGCGATGTTTTTGTTCTCGGGCGATCCACACCTGACATCCCCGTATTGTTGACCTCGGCTCTTTGCCAGGCTGATCTGAACGGGGGGGGGGGGCAATGGTACAAGGAATATCAGGCTGCACGATGCATAACGCAGTGACACATTGGGATGATTTTGAATTTGTTAATTTGCTAGTAGAAAAACTTAAATCTAAACTTAACCTATATTTAAATTAAAGGGAATGTTGGTCCAACTGTGTAAGATATATAGGTGTGTCAACTAGCCGCCTTTGGGGCAAATTTTCTGAAGCCAGTTTGAGGCTAGTTCCTCGCTTGTTCGGTCGGTGTGGGTCACGGTGTAAGATGTACATCTTAAGATGACATCTTACACTGTGGCTATTACACGGTTTTACAAAACATTTCCTATCCATTTTCGTAACTGTTTGCTCTAGACTTTACTAATTCCACCACAAAACAACAAATCACTGACTTGAAATTAGAAATCAGCTGGCCACAGAGCTGTCAAATGGATTACGACCTTGCCCAAATAAGACCCAAAGATCGCAGCGCTTATATGCCAGAACTGTGAAGCCTCATATAAGCTTCAGTTTTAGACTGGGAATGAACACACCTTAATATCTCCCACCGTGGTTGATCCCGACAGGCCCATGCACTAAGCATACATGCTCTCGCCCAACATGGATACAAAAGAATTTTACTTTTTCCTGATAACCAAGGTGCATGGGAAACTCAGAGCTGGATCAGATGACGGAGAAGATCTCTGAAGTACCAGAAAAGATCAAATAACGTAAGAAACTGGGTCATCGAGTATTGAGTAAGTGAAATTTGAGTCTGAACTAAGTAGATCAGTATTTCATTCTTGAGCCGTGGAGTCTGACATGTAAGTTTGGCCAGTCTTTCCGAGACCACGTATCAGTATGCGTAGGCTGTTAATGAAAAGCGGAGGGGGTGAGGAACAGGGTGGAGTGGCATCATTGTCGCGCGTGGATACACCCACACACACACCGCTTCTTGCCCGCCGGCGGCGGCATCGAATCTAAAAGGGTACGTGCTCTTCGCTTGGGCTTCTTCACTGCTGAGCAGGAAGTTGACAGTCTGATGTACCAGGTGTAGAAACAATGAGACCCAAGATACAAAAGAATTTTACTTTTTACTGATAACCTTTCGCGGGCCACAATAAATGGCACCAAGGGTCGCATGTGGCCCGCGGGCCTCCATTGGACAACCCTGGCCTAGAGGGATGATGGAATTTTCAATTCTGAGTAAATTTTAGAAAGCAAGGCCGTGAAAATTGCAAACAACAAGGACGAAGACGCCAAAACTCACTTGGATTTGGATGTGAAGAGACTACACTCGTAGATGGAAGTTAAAAATAAAAATTCCAAGTCCGGACAATGAAGCATTGGATTTCGTATCGGAGTTTTTAAATGTGGAGAACAAGAAAGAATTACTCGAATTTCTTTACGAAGCCGCACATGAAAAAATGGTAAATAAACTCAAGCATTGTATTTAGTATCGAAATTTCTTTTTATCTCGAGAACAAAAATAATTATTGGACTTTATTTACAAAGCCGCACATGTAAGACCGATAAATAAAGTCGACCACTATTCTGAATCGAAAACTATTCTGAGAAGTTTTATTGACTTTTTTATCACTTCCACGTCTTGCCAAAAACTGAATGACCCTTACATTAATTGAAATCAAGGAGATGATTGTTGAAATTATCACGTAAAAGTAAATGAAATATTAAACTAAGATTAAAACATGTTTTTTACATTCAATTGAATTGTGATTACAAGGTTGATGCGAACACCTACTGCAGATATTGAATTAGATAATTTTTTATAGTTACTATTATGATTTCTACTAAAAAATATTTCAGACTGTGCGAATGATATATTGATAGAAATGCCTCTACTCGCTTTAATAATGCAGCGTTGCTATTTTGCTAAAAAGTATTGGTGTTGATTCGTATTTATAATTCTGTGCACGTTTACTAATTTTAAAAACTTTGTTTGCCGATTGCTAAAGTGTACTTGCAGAAGATAATTAATTTCGTCCGCTGGCGCTTTTCATATTTCAGCAGAAGACGTCGTTTTGATTAAAAGTATAACTATGAAGTCGCATGAAAGAAATTCCCAGTTTTTTTTCTTCCTCAATCCACATTTTTGAAGTTAAATGAAACTTGGTATGAGCGCTGAATTCATAAGAATGTTAAAAGCAATCTTATTTTTCTCGCGTTCTTCCTTACAGAAGTTTTGTTGAGCGTGCACTGTTTGGGAACATAATTTTTAAGTGACTGTAAGAATTAGGAATGTTAATGTAATCGTGTACACAGGATGTTGAATTTGACTGACAGTGCTATTTTTGAAACTTTAAAACCTACTCTTTAATTTCGCGTTGCAATTTGGTGCTTTGAATGAAATTTATGACCCACTTTAACGAATATTATTGCGTATTTTAATGACCTCGTTTTAGCGCAGAATACAGTGTTCTAATAGAATGTAATTCTAGAATATATGTGCAACATTTAACAGCAGTATTGTGTAGTGTATTGATCGCATCTTCGATAAACTTATTAATTTACAGTCTTCATTATAATAATTATTCTATGTTACGCTGATAGTTTGCAAACTACCACATTATTACATATCATATCGTAACATCTTATTACCATACTCAATCGGTTTTTCAATTCCTGCAGGAATGTCACATTGATTCATTCACGGAAGAGTATGACAATTTGTGGAAAGTGCGAATTATCAAACATTTTAGATTATCGAGATCCGTGATTTTGTATCAAGGAAGATGGAAGGGGTACTTTTAAAATTGCATTCACTTTTATTTAAGTTCAATGGCCGTTGACATCGTAACTAGAAAATCCAGTTTTGGTTTTATAAATGTAATTTTCTCTTTGTGTACGCCAAGTATTTTGGAAACGATAATACCATGAAAGAGTATGTTTCATCAGGTTTCTGAGCTGCCTTGTCCTGCTTCATTATGAATCTTCCTGTGCATACCTCAAACATACAAGAGCAGTGAGGACCATTCCTTCATTGCTGGCACTAAATGTACAAAAGAAAATATTTTCAGAATCTTCGTTCGAGAAACCTTCAGGTTGAAAATGTGACGAAAGTCAGTTATTAGCTTGACTGAAGAGTCGACTGCAAAAATTATTTACATTAAGCATTTACAGGAAGAGTGATATATTAGACTGTAAACAGAAGTCATTGAAACGCTTTCTTAAAATGTTCATTCCGAATTTTCCAAATTCAAGACGCAGAAACTAGAAGGCATTTTTTTTGTTTCTCGAGTATTTTAAAAACGATTTGTTTGTAAAAGAACACTTATACCCAGTCTTTTTTTCACCCTTGTGCATTGTACCGAGGACTTATAATACGTTGCTACTTGGATCTGCCTTATTATAATTTTTTCTTATAAGCAGCTTAAACTTGAGAGAGCCACCGGTAGCAGACAACGCTCGAGGTCATTGACATTTTTATGTTTAATGAAAAATAATTTCTCGGTTTAGGTTTTTGAATCTTCTGATCGATCATCTCCGTTTCGGAAACTGTTGTGTCGAGGAAATGTCAAAAATTAGGTACCTTCTTGGTAGATTGATTGAATAATTACTAGAGATTCCGTGCGCGTCAACGGCTAAGTTCGTTCGTCCCGTAAGTGAAGTGCATGTTTTTGATCGGGAAGTGGCGGTGATTCTTCTCCCGCTGGATGGCGAGATCCGGCGCCGAACTACCGTCGGCTAGAGGGACTGACCCCAATCAGGTATCTCCCACCAGCGGGGAACCGTCCCAGCCGGGACAAGCTCTCAGCTCCCGACCGGTTTCCCGGCATGTGTGGTAGTGTAGTGCATGTTAATGTAAGCGTAAGTAAATGGCGAGGATAGGTCAAGGAATGGGGAAGGAAAGATCGCGTGCGGTACGTGGTCCGTTTGGTTGGGTACTCCTCTGGCATTCGCCTGGTGTTGATCGGAGAAACAACGGAAAAATACCTATCAGAGTACCCGGCCGTTAGAATTCTCCTCCAGACAGCGACAGAACTGGACCTAGCTATCTGGTTAGTGTCGAAAATCCTACCTCAATCAGGGCTCGAACCTCAGTACCATACGGTCAGAGACACTGCACCAGCTTGCTAGAAGAATTAGCAAGTGAACAGGGGGAAAAATGTATACTGGTCCTTAATCCAATGTTCTTGAAACATACTCTTCCTTTATTTTCCAAATTTGAGTCGCAGAAACTCGAAGGCCTTTTTTCAGTATTTTAGAAACGGTTTGGTTGCGAAAGAACATTTACATGCAGCCTTCTTCCCCCCCCCCCATCCTTATCCTTTGTAGAGAGCACTAATACGCAACTGCGTTGTTCTGCTTCATTATGAATCCTCCTTGCATACAGCTCGAACGTGCAAGGGCTGTGAGAGCATTCGACACACGACTTCATTATGGATACGGGTCACCACAAACAGTACCTTTGCATTGCCTTGCCTGACGCGCCCTTTCCGTTCAAACTTCCACCCGCTCCTCATGTGTGAGAGCCCTCTGGCCGTTCGCGTCCTCCCGTCGTCAAAGAGGATGAGTGGAACGGGTATGCAAAGATGGCTTGGAAATTGCGTCTTTTCTTTTGTTCTGGAATACGCGTGTGACTGTATTTAGTTTCCAGACTAACAGAACAAAGACTGCTTTGTCGAATATGAAATATCGAGCTTTAAATGCTGGTGACGGTAACCGAACTGCTTAATTGCCAGATGACATTAACAATTAAAGTCGGTACACAAAATTTAAGTTAAAAAGTAAATTTTTCTGCTGCAAAACTGTTTTCTATACAATTAGAGACTATAATGATCGTGAAAAAGAAAAATAATGTTTATTGCAACAAAAACAAAGATATATAATGAATTAGTTTACGTTTGCATTGTATACATTTTTGAAAAATATTTTATACGCCTGTAACAAGTAATGTACTTCAGCTTCCGGGTCAATGACCCCCATCTCGATCAGGTTTTTGTCCAGTTTCCCTGATCCATTGAGCAAATGTTGAGATGCCCCTTGTTTTGCTTCTGGACGTAAATGTAAATTCACTGTGGCGCACGTGTTGTTGAGCACTCCTTCTCCTTGTAGTTCATTTACCGTTGAAATTGATTTTCTATAACTCGGGAACAAACATTTCTCAAATATTTTTATTTTTCTAATATTTATTTGTAAATTCATTTTTCGTTTTCTATTTTTTTTATTCTGACTCTCCAGAAAATGTGCGCAGATAAATTTCTTTCCCCACACGTCATACACAGTTTTTTTACTGTTTTTTGACAAATAAATAAATACAAATAATCACGTTCCGTGCACTCACGGAGGTTAAGCAGTTCGAGAAACCGAGGGTCCCTGGATGGGTAACGACCAGAGAACCCGAATACGAACTGCGTCGAGCCCGCTGGTCAATAGAGATAAAAGGCAATGCCATTATGACAAACTAACGACGTTCAAGGTGCGTTTTCTGACTGACATCGGCTCCTCATGTGTGAGAGCCCTCTGACCATTCGCATCTCTGGATAACGTCCTCAAAAAAAGGATGAGTGGACGGACAGACAAAGATGGCTCGGAAATTGCGTCTTTTTTGTTCTGGAATACGCGTGTGACTGTATTTAGTTTCCAGACTAACAACAGAACAAAGAACGATTTGTCAGTATTGTCGAACTTGAAATATTACACTTTAAGTTGCCCGCGGCGGTAGCCGAACGGCTTAATCATACTCCTTGAAATTGTGCAGGTTAAGCAGCTCGTGACACCGAGGGTCCCTGGATGGGTGACGGCTGGAGAACCCGGATACGAACTGCGTCGAGCTCCCTGGTCAATAGAAATAAAAGCCATTATGATAAAATAACAACGTTCAAGGAGAGTTTTCTGTGTTCAAAACCGAATAAACACTTGGACTTTATTAGAACTACGCGCACAAAATTGTTAACTAAAATGCTCCTTGATGTAGAAAAAATGAAATTAGAAAAAAACTGCATTTCATTCAATTCATTAACTTTCAGGACTTTTATATAAATTGTAGTATTAGAATTCACGGTTATTTTTTAAAAAATATTTACTCGCGTAAATAAGAGGAAAGAAGTGTGCAGTATTTCATAATAAATACAGGTCGCCACACACACACACCGTGCCTCTGCGTTCCCTTCTACCAGCGCCCATTCTCTTCCTACCCTCTGATTATTTGCATCCTGTGGAGGACGTCCTCAAGAAGATAAATGGAGATGCAAAGATGCATGGGACTTGCGTTGATTTTGTTTTGTTCTTAAATACGCATGTTGCAATATTTAATTCCCACATTAACAGAATAAAGAAATGATTTGTCAATATTACCGAGTATGAAATATCAACAAATCTCTTCAAAATTCCCATTGATATGGAAAAACTGATAAGAAGCTAGATAATGCAATGAAGTCAATGAATCTAGATTTTGAAGCCATTTATAAAAAAATGTAGCTGTTAGAATGAATTTTTGTGAATTTTACTCTCGTAAATAAAAGGAAAAAGTGTGTAGTAGCGTACTTCATAATGGATAGGAGGTGCCGCAGTACCTTTGCCACAGTACCTGCGTGAGCCCTTTCCCTTCAAACGTATAGAGGCTTCGCAGAGAGCCCATAAGAGCCCTTTGACTACTCCTGCCCTTGGGTCTTGCCCTCCGGTAAGATCTTCAAAGAGGATGGGTGACAGAGTTGCTGGGTGTGGGATGGCTCTGGAGCATTCCTTGTTTGAGAGTAACGATGGCGATTGGTAACTATTTGGAATTGAGATTAGCACCAGTTCCTGGAACACATAAATTTCATTGGTAATTATTTGTATTGACTTTATTATAGAAACAAAGATGTGGTTATTTTGCTCCATGTGTTTTCATTTTCACGCTATTAAAATGCAATCAATATTAGAAACGTACTTTATTCACTTAGGAGGAAGAGAGTTCTTTAACTTTTGGCGATTATACTGAGAAGACGTACGCTGATAGTAGGAGGAAAATGCTCTCCTAAAGCGTCGTAGAAGCGTCTTTGCAACCTGTTTCACCTCCTCAAACTCCTCCACATTCTCTTCTTCTCTTCCTCCTTTATTTCTCCATCTCTTCCGCCTCGACCTCCACTTTCCCTTTCCTTTTCCCCACCTTTTATATTTCCTTGCCTCCAGTTTTCATCTCTCATTTTCACCTCTACCGACTGGTGCACTGCGTCCTCAATTATGTCCTTCCATTCTTTGTCTTACTCTTTTTGCTCTTCATCCGCTCCTTCTCATCTTCTACGGCTTTCTTCTTTTCATTCTCCTCCACTTTCTTCTCATCATGAATACTTTCTCTTTCCTCTCCTTCAGTTTGTTCAGTACTTCTTCCATCACTTTATCTTCGTCTTCACATTCTCCTTGTCATTCTCCACTTACTCCAGCACCTTCAAGAATTTCTTCTGTTATATCTCCATTTTCATTTCCGCCTCCTCCTCCTCCTTCACTTTCAGTTCTTCATCCGCTTTCCTTTCTTGCCGCTCCTCCCTCTCCTCCTTCCACTTTCTCTTCCTTCAACATCCTTCCTTGAGACTTGTAGCCACTGCTGCTGCTGCTATACCCGACAGCTGCTGTCCCGACGGTGGCAGGATTTTCGACACTAGCTACATAGCTGTCTGACGGAGACGCTGTCTGGAGGAGAATTTTAGCGGTCGGTTGTTCTGATCGGTAGTTTTCTCCGGTTAACATTAGGTGATTGCTGGAGCAGTACCCTAACAAACAGACGACAGACCTCGCGCGATCTCTCGTTCCTATTCCTTGTCCTATTCTCACCCCTTACTTACACTCGTGTACTTACATGCAAAAAACTACCGCACGTTTAGGGAGGCTGATGGTGAGCACAGAGCTTCTCTCGGCTTGAGCGGTGCTTTACCGATGGGGGATACCTAGTTAAAGGAAACTCCGCAAGCCGACGGTAGGTCGGCGCCGGATCTCGCCAGCCAGCGGTGGAAGATCACCGCTATCTCCCGAACAAAAATACTACTACTCTTACGAGACTAATGACCTTAGTAGTTGACGCGCGAAATCAGAAATCAATCATTTTCCTCCCGTTCCATCTTCAGTTCTTCTTTGGTCCACTATGTCTTCTTCCTGCTTTTCCTCCTCTAGCCCCTCCTGCACCAATTCGTCTTCCTTAAGCGACCGTCCCTTCGGAGCCACCTCCGCTGCCGGTGCTATCTCCGCCAGCTGTTGGCCCCGCGCCCTCGGCCGGGCCTTTCCCATGCAAATGCTCGACCCCGCCCCGCTCCTCCCCGCCCCGCCCCGCCCCGCGCGGGGAGGTCGAGCCCCAAAGGGAGCGCCGGCCACTCCGGCGCCTCCTTCATTACCTCCGTCTCCTCCCCTCCCCCCACCCTCCTCCACCCCCCTTTAGTCGAGGTAAAGGCGCTGCTGGGTGCCCCAGGTGGCGTTCCCCAAGGCATTGAGCAGGGGGAAGGCCTTGCTGCGTGCGACGGCAGGTGAGAAAATGTTTCCGACGAAGGCGAATAGGAAGAGGTACACCCAGATAGAATCACCTGGATCTTTTGGTACTTTTTCTTTCGAAAGAAAGAGTGGCCATTTTGTGGAAAACCGGACCAACGCAGGGAATTTTAATTGATTTGAAAAAGTCAGAGGAAAGGGGATTTGTTGAAGAATCGGTAGAAGTTTGAGAAATTTTGAGAGAATTTTTATGACAAAATTAATATGATAAAATAATGAATTTTAAATCACAAGGTATTATTCTTGAAAAATGTTAGTTGATCGTTATTTGTCGCTGAGTTTTAATTTGGTGAGAAAATATTGTTAGGTTTGTACTTTACCCCAGCGAAATCAAACAGCTGCTTGATTAGTATCAGATTAGCTTGAAGATGTTCTTTAAGTAGTGTGAAATTACGAATCTTACCGAGAAAAAATAAAAGTGCATTGGAAAAAACGGGAAAAATCGGAGAAATGTGTTTCAGACACTGACTGGTCACCTTGGAATATCAGATCGTCTCCAGGATATACGATTTTAGCAGGTCTTTTAGTGCTGGGCTGAGTCGCTGCTGGACACTGGTAACTTCCCTTCATTACCTCCGTCCTACTCGCCTCCCCCACCCCCTCCTCCTCCCTTTAGTGGAGGTAAAGGCGCTCCTTGGTGTCTCAGGTGAGCGTTCCCCAAGGCATTGAGCAGGGGAAGGCCTTGCTGCGTGCGACGGCAGGTGGGAAAATGTTTTCGATGAAGGCGAATAGGAAGAGGTACACCCAGATAGAATCACTTGGATCTTTTGGTACTTTTCTTTCGAAAGAAAGAGTGGCCATTTTGTGGAAAAGCGGACAACGCAGGGAATTTTAATTGCTTTGAAAAAGTCAGAGGAAAGGGGGATTTGTTGAAGAATCGGTAGAAGTTGGAGAAAATTTTGAGAGAATTTTATGACAAAATTAATATGATAAAATAGTGAAATTTTAAATCACAAGATATTATTCTTGAAAAAAGTTAGTTGATCGTTATTTGTCGCTGAGTTTTAATTTGGTGAGAAAATATTGTTAGTTTGTACTTTACCGCAACGAAATCAAACAGCTTGCTTGATTAGTATCAGATTAGCTTGAAGATGTTTTTTAAGTAGTGTGAAATTACGAATCTTACCGAGAAAAAATGAAAGTGCATTGTACAAACGGGAAAATCGGAGAAATGGTGTTTCAGAAACTGACTGGGTCACCTTGGAATATCAGATCGTCTCCAGGATATACGATTTTAGCAGGTCTTTTAATGCTGGGCTGAGTTGCTGCTGGACACTGGTAACTTCCCTTCATTACCTCCGTCTTCTCGCCTCCCCCACCCCCCTCCTCCTCCCTTTAGTGGAGGTAAAGGCGCTCCTTGGTGTCTCAGGTGAGCGTTTCCCAAGGCATTGAGCAGGGGGAAGGCCTTGCTGCGTGCGACGGCAGGTGGGAAAATGTTTTCGATGAAGGCGAATAGGAAGAGGTACACCCAGATAGAATCACCTGGATCTTTTGGTACTTTTTCTTTCGAAAGAAAGAGTGGCCATTTTGTGGAAAACTGGACAAAGCAGGGAATTTTAATTGCTGTGGAAAAGTCAGAGGAAAATCTTGGGAATTGTAGAAGGACCGATAAAGTTGGGGAAAATTTAGAGAAAAATGTATGGCAAAATTAATATGACAAAATAAAGAAATTTTAAATCACATATTATTCTTGAAAGTATATTATTATTAGGTATTATTCTTGAAAGAAGTTAGTTGATCGTTATTTGTCGCTGAGATTTTATTTGGTGAGAAAATATTGTTAGTTTGTACTTTACCACACCGAAATCAAACAGCTGACCGATTAGTATCAGATTAGCTTTAAGATTATATTAAGATTGAGAAAATGTTTCCGATGAAGGCGAATAGGAAGAGGTACACGCAGATAAAACACTTGCATCTTTCGGTACTTTTCCTTCGAAGACCAGGTCATCCTCTGCAGGATAGATGATTTTATCGGGTCTGTTCAGTGCTGAGCTGAATCATTTCTGCTCCAAAGTCCCCCTTCTATCTATATCAACGGTTGCCAAAGTCATGAATATTCTGAGAATTTTTAAGTTTTACTGTGAATCACCAAGAGGAACTAGAAAAGAATTAAACGCTTCAATAAGTTTACCCACATTAGCATATGCCTGATAAGCAATATTTACGTAAATCGTAAAGGACATGACTTTAAACTCATTCAAGCGACTGACAGTGACCGTTCCTGGGATTTTGCACAAAGTTGTTTTCGTGAATTGCCTGAGCTCAGTGGAGGCCCACCAGACAACTCAAAGACCTTGCGATCTACCGAAAATTACCTGCGATTGCACCGAACACTATTTTTTCAAGTAGCTGAAGATCGTCGATTTGATCTTTGATCTAGACCATCCTGTATCAATGAAAAAAAAAATGCATGTCAAGTCAACATTATTTTTTTCGGTTTTTCACACAAGCATTTTGGAGGGTCCACAAATGCTTCAAATATTTCGGAGCGTATCTGTCCCACCCGCTCCCTGTGGAGAAACTGTGACCTAAAATATTAACCCTTTAATTCCTTTTCTTTCACAAATTTTTCGAAGCGGCAATAAAGAGCTCAAAGCCCACCCACCATTGAGGTCGGAGTAGTAGTATTGAACGCGGGTTCCTCACTCTTTCTCACCCTCTCACTGATTCTCTCACAAGCTCTCTCGCTGACTCTCTCTCACAAGCTCTCTCGCTCACTGTCTCTCACTAGCTTCCTCCCTCACTGTCTCTCACTAGCTTTCTCGCTTTCTCACTCTTCTCACTAGCTTTCTCGCTAACCCTTCTCGCTAGGTCTCTCGCACACTCTTCTCGCTAGCTCTCTCGCTCACTCTCGCTCACTCTCGCTAGCTCTCTCGCTCACTCTCTCGCTCACTCTCTCACCCACTCCCTCACCCACTTTCACGCCCACTCACTCTCTCGCACGCCCACTCTCGCTCTCGTGCTCGCTCTCTCCCTTTCTCTCTCCATCTCTCTTTCTCGCTAGTTTTCCATCTCTCTCTCTCTCTCTCTCTCTCTCTCTGTCTCGCACGCTGTCGCTTGCACGCTCTCTCTCCGTGGCCGTTACAAATGTCCGTAATCACCGTGAAACGTTACAAATGTCCGTACGCGGGTGCGATGGTCCACGGCGTACAAAGCGCGCCGTTATGTTTTGCGCGTGGGCCGCGGCGCGGCGCTGTTATCGACACGAGGCGTTCGCGCCGCTGACTGTTTCCTAGTTGCGCACTAATGGTGCGTAGCAGTCAGCGACAGCCCCTCTGGGAGTTGCACGTCGGCGTTGGAATTGAGCTTTAGGGCGGTCGTTATTGTGACGAAAAGTTGTAATTTTTTCGATCTTCCTCACTCATCTCTGTTATATTGTACAGTAAACCCTCATTATCACGAAGTCCAAGGAACCGGAAAAATCAGAGTTCGTGTTATAAAATTTCGTGTTATAAAATTTCGTGTTATAAAATTTCGTGTTATAAAATTTCGTGGTATGAAATTTCGTGGTATGAAATTTCGTGGTATGAAATTTCGTGGTATGAAATTTCGTGGTATGAAATTTCGTGGTATGAAATTTCGTGGTATGAAATTTCGTGGTATGAAATTTCGTGGTATGAAATTTCGTGGTATGAAATTTCGTGGTATGAAATGTCGTGTTATAAATCTGTCGTGTTAGAAAATGTAGTGTTAGAAAATGTAGTGTTAGAAATGTCGTTGTAGAAAATATCGTGTTAGAAAATGTCGTGTTAGAAATGTCGTGTTAGAAAATGTCGTGTTAGAAAATGTCGTGTTAGAAAATGTCCGTGTTAGAAAATGTCGTGTTAGAAAATGTCGTGTTAGAAAATGTCGTGTTAGAAAATGTCGTGTTAGAAAATGTCCTGTTAGAAAATGTCCTGTTAGAAAATGTGTTAGAAAATGTCGTGTTAGAAAAATTCGTGTTATCCGAGTATTATAATGTCCCTTTTACCGTAATCGCTTGCTAGGACCGAAATTTTGTTCGTGTAGCGACGAAATTCGTGTTAACTAGGGTTTACTGTATAATATACAGTGTTGCCACTTTCTGGAAAACATGGGAAATCTGGAAAAATGAATGTATTTCATTGCACTGTAAAGTCAGGTAAATATCACGGAATTTGTACAAGAATAAATTCTGTGGTGGGAGCAGAGATCTTGTGGTAATCCATGATAAAAGTTCCAAGGATAATGAGGTATCAACCACAATAGTAGACTACAATTTTTTAATATGTAGAGAATTTAGCCATACACGTGTTTCGGGAGTGTTTTTCCCATCATCAAGTGGCTCTATAATGTTGAAAATTCAGTTAACACGTTAGCACGTAGAAAATTACATAAGTACATAAATCGATTCAGGATAAAACCTATAGCTTACTGGGGTAAGTACTATAAGTAAATAGTTTGTCTTGATCATTAGCATCAGACGATACAATCTCTTGCTCAAGCTTGTGCTCTGGCATTCGTCTGGGTTTGATCGGAGAAACCACGCAAAACTACCGACCAGTGCACCCGGCCGCTAGAATTCTCCTCCAGACAACGACAGAGTTCGACATAACTGGCAAGATAGTGTCGAAAATCCTGCCGCGCCGTCGGGACTCGAAGCCCAGGACTTCCCGGTCAGGGGCATTGCAGTTGAGGCAGAGTCATCTCTCTCGGGAGAGGAACAGTGAGTGTCGGAGCGTGGGAATAGAGAGGTTGGGTGCAGCAGGGCGAGAAGGCGAATGGCGGTGGGGTTACGTGTGGCGGAGACGTGGCGTTTGTGGAGATGGAGCGGGGTGTATTGATTGATTGATTCGTGTTTCCGGGCGCGTCAACTAAGTTGGTCATTATTCTCGTAAGTGTAGTGCGTGTTTTTGTCGGGAGGTGGCAGTGATCTTTTTCCCGCTGGATGGCGAGATCTGGCGCCGACCTACCGTCGACTAGTGGGGTTTTTCCCTCAACCAGGTATCTCCCACCAGCGGGGCACCGCCCCAGCCGGGACAAGCTGTAAGCTCCCGACCGGTCTCCCGGCATGTGCGGTAGTGTAGTGCATGTTGGTGTGTGTAAGAGGAGAGGATAGGACAAGGAAGAGGAAGGAAAGATCGCGCGCGGTCCGTGGCCCGTTTGTTAGGGTACTGCTCCGGCATTCGTCTGGGATTGATCGGAGAAACCACGGAAAACTACCGATCAGAGCAACCGGCCGCTAGGATTCTCCTCCAGACAGCGACTGAATTCGACCTAGCTGACAAGCTAGTGTCGAAAATCCTGCCGCGCCGTCGGGGCTCGAACCTAGGACCTCACGGTCATAGGGACTGGAGCGGGGTGTAGTGGGAGGGTGCGTGCAAAGTGGGAGGGGGCGACAAAGAACACTGAGCGTGGGAGCGTGGCAGTCCATGGGAAGAGGAGAGGGAGGTGGGTGGCGGTTGAATTGGGCGAGGCGGGACGTGATTCCCGGCCCGTCGCCGCCGGGCCGGCTCGGGGCCGCGTGCAGGCCGTGATTCCGCGTGCTGTCGATGCATCTGCTGCCGTCGGCACCACGCGAACCCCCACGCCTCCGGCCTCTGTGCCTTGCGATCGGGTAGGCCACGACCAACAAAAGCAGACCAACATTTTCGGCATCACCGCCTAAACAACTACCTCATCCAATACTATCACCATCTCCACTGCCACCACCATCCATAGTATTTCGCAGCTTCGTCTTCCGCAGCGAAAGACGACCTTACGCTCGCCGTTCTAACAGTCGTAACGATCGCTGATGTAATGGTCGGCGTTCTAACAGTAGTTGTAACGATCACTGACGTAACGGTCGCCGTCCTAACAGTAGTTGTAACTATCTCTGATGTAATGGTCGCCGTCCTAACAGTTGTAACGATCGCTGGTGTAACGGTCCTAATTACGATCGCTGTTGTAACGGTCGTTGTCCTAACAGTAGTTGTAACTATCGCTGGTGTAACGGTCGCCGTCCTAACAGTTGTTGTGCTTTTGATTTTTAATAGTTTTGTTATTCTTATTCGACAAAAGTATGTCTTTTCAAGGGTTTTTAGGTTACATAGTTCGTTTTGAACTGCATTTCATCGTACGTGTAATATGTCTGAAAACAATAATATTAGAAACTAGATACTAAGAATACTTCTTCAGAAAAATACATAAATATTTGAATTAAAAAATACATTTTGAATTTAGGGATGTTTGAACCTGGGTTACTGTCGTAACGGTCGCCGTATCCATACCTATTGCCTCCACCATCACCAATACCCCTTCCGCCACTCGTAACATCATACCCATCAGCAGCCAAGCCACCACTTCTTGCAACGACGTCATCATCGATATCATTACGCCCCGACATCTCCGCTCACCGCTGCCACTACAACATTCACCATCGCCTTCTTCATTAGCAGTTATCTATGGATATACTTAATTAGCGCCATCTCCGCTATCTCAGCAATACGAGGTACAGCCATAAACTCGTTGGGTTTTTGTGTGAAACCAAGAAAGGAGTTAATTGATATTACAGGTTTCCTAAAAATTCATACTTTTCCCAAAATGGAAAATTATTTCTTTCCGAAAAAATACTATCCACTTCACATCTTTAGAAACAGAGTATTTACATCTTTAGAAACTTTTTTGATTTTTGTCTCACTCTCTTGTATAGTTTTTCTATCACTTGTCACATACAGTACGTCCCTTTGCAATATTTCCTGCGAGTTTGTCTCCTTCCGTCAATTTTTGTCTCGCTCCCCCTCTCTAGTGTTTTCACCCGTTCGTCTTCAGTTCTAGATATTCTCTGTGAATACCCACTCTACTTCAGCACCCTTTCATTTCAGGTGAGAAGAAACTAGACTCTCATCAAAACGTACTCAACGCTGCCAATATTTTTCCATTTACCCTTTACTTTCATATTCACCCTTCCTTTGCGAGACTCTTTTTACCATAATTTCTCAGGAAGCTTTTCCCCAACCAATTATCTGAAGACGCTCTCCCCTCCTCTCCATATATTCCAGCAACTTTCAGCCCTCCCTCCCCCTCCCCATCGTGCCGTCACAAAGTGGAACCTTGCGGGACGCCCCCGGTATCCGCAGGTGAAGCGGTAGCACGCCTGGCTTCTTCATTCTCGCATCTCAGCTCTAGCGACTTAGTGCCGTTGCCCCTTTCCGCCCCGCCACCCCCTTCCCAACCGACGCCTTTTCTAATTCAAATCAAATATCAGCCACCCCCCCGGGGCGTCCTCGTGTGCCTCTTGAACTCCGTTAACTTCTTCCAGCCCTCCTGCGCGACACTCAATTTCGCGGCGGCGCCGCTGCCGCCGCCCGCCCCCACGCTTCCGCCGGGTGGCAGGGGGAAGGGGGGCGTGGTAGGAGGGGGTGGGGCGATCGGCTGCGACGGGATCGCCCGCCGTGGGGATGGGGGAGGGGAGGGTGCGAGCGAAAAGAGCGGTGCCGGTGGGCGGATGAGGCAGGCGGGTGTGGTCGTGGAATTAAGTCGCAGAGAGAGAGAGAGAGAGGAAGAGAGAGTGATAAAGTGAGAGAGTGATAGAGGGATAAAATGTTAGAGGAAGGCAGTGAGATTGATAGAGGAAGGCAGTGAGAGTGATAGAGGAAGGCAGGGGTAGTGATAGAGGGAGGCAGGGATAGTGATAGAGAGAGGCAGGGAGAGAGCGATAGAGGGAGGCAGAGAGTGATAGAGGGAGGCAGGGAGAGAGTGATAGAGGGAGGCAGGGAAGGAGAGTGATAGAGGGAGGCAGGGAGAGAGTGATAGAGGAGGCAGGGAGAGAGTGATAGAGGGAGGGCAGGGAGAGTGATAGAGAGAGACAGGGAGAGAGTGATGGATGGAGGCAGGGAGAGAGTGATGGAGGAGGCAGGGAGAGAGTGATGGATGGAGGCAGGGAGAGAGTGATGGAGGGAGGCAGGGAGAGAGAGTGTTAGAGGGAGACAGGAGAGAATGATAGAGGGAGGCAGGATAGTGAAGAGGGAGGCAGTGAGAGAGTGATAGAGGGAGGCAGGGATAGAGTGATAGTGAGGCAGGGAGAGAGTGATAGTGAGGCAGGGACTGAGAGTGATAGGGGGAGGCAGGGAGAGAGTGATAGAGGGAGACAGGGAGAGAGTGATAGGGGGAGGCAGGGAGAGAGTGATAGAGGGAGGCAGGGAGAGAGTGATAGAGGGAGGCAGGGAGAGAGTGATAGAGGGAGGCAGGGAGAGAGTGATAGAGGGAGGCGGGGATAGTGAAGAGGGGAGGCAGGGATAGTGATAGAGGGAGACAGGGAGAGAGTGATAGAGGGAGACAGTGAGAGAGTGAAAGAGGGAGAAAGTGATAGAGGGAGGCAGGAAGAAAGTGATAGAGGGAGGCAGGGAGAGAGTGATAGAGGGAGGCAGGGAGAGAGTGATAGAGGGAGGCAGGGAGAGAGTGATGGAGGGAGTGATAGAGGGAGGGAGACAGTGATGGAATGAGATGGAGTGGTAGAAGGAGCAGGGAGTCAGGTGGAGGAGAAAAAAAGTGGTCAAGAAGGTAGTGAGCGAAGGCGGGTGTTCAAGGCCAACGGGGGTAACTGCTAGATGATAGTGGGCGGCAGTGGGTGTGATCGGCGATGATGCTAGAGCACGGAGAGATGGGGTATGTGGGGTGAAGAGGGCGAGGTGGGAGGTAGATGCAAACCGGGATCGTCGCAAGATGTAAGGATGCGATGAGTTTGGGGATGTTGATATCGGGCAGAGGACGGGGGCAGTCAGAGGCGACAAGGACAGTGGGGGTGACCGGAGAGAGTTCAGGTGAAGGACGGCGCGCAGGGGCGAGCAAAGTTAAGTGGGAGCGGATGGAAAGCGGGTGTTGAAGTTGAAGGCGGACACGAGTGGTCGAATAAGGCGGTTTCAAAAAGATGGATGAGACTGGCTGAGAGGTATTTTCATACCTCTCTCCCTCACCTCGGGCAGTGGGAGTAGCTGGACCAGAGAATGCGGCGGTTAGGTGCTAAATGGGCAGACTTATCTAACTTTTCTGCAGACCCCTCTGGATGGTGAGATCTGGGGACAGCCTATACGTCGATTGGCGGAGTTCCCCCGTCCAGATATCTCCCCCAGCGAGACACCAGCCCTGCCGAGAGAACTTCTAAAGCTCCCGAATGTTCTCCCGAGATGTGTGGTGTGGTAGTGTAGTGCATACAAGTGGAGTGTAAGTAAGGGATGAGGATAAGACAAGGAAGAGGAAGGAAAGATTACGGTCCGTGGCCCATTTCTTGAGGTACTGCTCCGGCTTTCGCCTAAGGTTGATGGGAGAAACCACGGCTAACTTCCGATGAGAACACAGACCACTAGAATTCTCCTTCAAACGGGCTAAATTCGACCAGGCTATGTAGCTAGTGACCTAAACCTGCCACAGTCGGGATTCGAACTCTAGGAACTGCCGGAGAGAGTCGCTGCAGAGGCAGCTCTGAGCCTATCAATGGATTTACTTAGAGGTGCGTTTGAAAGAAGCTGTTCATGGTTTCATCAAATCGGCAGCTTATACGTCACTAAAGTAACGTCACTGTGGTGACGTTCAACCTCCGATTCGAAGAAACCTTCAATAGCTGATGTACTTCAAACGCACGTCAAATGAATCCCAGTAAAACTCAGAGGAAGGCAGAGGGGCTGGCGGAGGGGTCTACCAACCATCCCACCCCCACACTCAACCAGTGACGCAGGAGGGTTACGTATTTGGGCCTTTTGATTATTTGGCGGCTTACGCCACATAAGAAGACCAGCCTCGTAAGAAGCCCTGGAAAACTCATGAACATACGTTTATTTTGATGTTAATATTATTTTGACGCAGGAGGGGGAAAGGTGCGATCTACCACCCCTTTCACCCCGTACCCTTAGCCAATGAGGGGAGTTGGAAACAGCGGGAGGAAGCAGGTGGGGGACAGCGGTGGAGTCTACTCCCCCACCCCCGGCAGACGCAAATTCGAATATCGGGGACCGTGAGCGCCTTAGCGGGGGCGTGGCAAGGCGAGGGGTGGGGAGGGTAAATATAAACAGGCGACGCGCCACAGACGCCTCGCGAGAGGGAGGGGTGGGGTGGGGTTGGGGAGGGGCGGAGGCTGGTTGGACGCGTAGGAGGAGGAGGCGTGGGGTGATGAGGTGCTATAGGGGATCAATCGATTCGCTGGCGGTTCCATAACTCCGACTCCTCGGAGACTTCGAAAACTCAAAGATGATTCACGCCTCTAGCCTACAGGCGTACGTTCGGTACGGTGAATCTTGTTGTAGATAGATAGATAGATTTATTTAAACTGCAAATGGGTATAACCCGGTGGCAGCTAGTTACAAAAACATAAAAATACACAGTCATTAAACATTAAATTACATTAAGAGAGAAAAGAAAGAAAAGAAAGAAAGAAAGAAAAAACAAATAACAAAAAACTTCTATACTCTAACTCCGCACTGAATGTTTATACAATCAGGATCACACTGCACTTCTGCACTTCACTTCACTAAGACCTGAAAATGTTTCCGTCTTTATTTCTCTGCTATACACTGCACGACACCTCACTTCACAATAGAACACTTATGCATCGCTATATAACCCAGTATTCTCCCCTCATTTACTTAATAATACCCTAAATTAATTTCCTAAACTGTTGAACGCTTTGAGGAAAGGGTTCACAGGTTTTTGCAGGCAATCTATTCCATTCCGTAATCGTTCGATTTGTAAAAGCAAATTTCCCGACATCCGTTCTCTGCTGTCTTAAATTTATTTTGTGCCTGTGTGTGTTTATTTTGTGTTTTGTGTTGGATAATCCATTGTGGGCTTGTTATCTAATTTCCTCGTATGCAGAATATTCTTCTTTACAGTTGGGCCCGTCGGAGTAAAGCAATTTCATAATTTTCTTTTACAAATTCGACTTGGTGTAAGCTATTATTTTTTCTCAGCTATTGTTTGAAATGCTATTGTTGATATGTTATTCTTTTTAAGCAATATTTAAAAATATTTTGGGGTCTAGTAAATAATTTTATACTTGTAGATCTTGATTTTTTCCAAGTATGATCCTTAAAACTCAAACAAGTAATTCGGGTTAATTAAAATGTATTTAAGAAATGCGAGAGTTCTGCTTCACATGCATGTGGAGGTGTGAAAGAAATATGAGATTAGGGAAGAATCGATTCGCTGGAGCTTTCATAACTCCTTGATGATTCGGAAAACTCGACTTTTATTCACTCCATTAAGCTAGCCTACGTTTTATAATGAGAACCTAATTTGGTTACAGTATTTAATTACACAATTTTATTTAATTACATTAAATGCGTGTCTCTGTTCAGTTCATCTTCTGTGTGTGAATGATCCTTGAATTTCCAATTTTTTCATTCATCTCGTAATATGTTTCTATTAATATTTTAAATTATTTTATATTAAAATAATTTTGAAAAGTAGAGATGCATATTATCCTACACATACACAATGAAACAGAAAAGACCATAATAAGAAATTACTTTCTTACATGGCCTTAAGTTTATCGGTAATATATTGAAATTCAGCAAAAACCGTAGATCCACTTTTATTAACGAAATTCCTTCAAATTAGTAGTAGATTCTTTAAATTTTGGAATTGTTTGTCTAAGAGTTAAGAAACAAACGGTACGTTAAATATGAAAGAAAGAACGGGATGATACGAAGTGTATAATAAAGAAACAAGTTACTAAGAAAGCCGTTTGATTCTGAACTGATGCAAAGAGGGTAGAAATTCCGAATTGAATTCAGCACAACTCGTTCTACCGTGATGAATTTCAAGGATGAGGAGGTATCAACCACAATAAAGGATGAAATTTTTTATATTTAGAACGAGCAGTATGCCGCCATCTTGTG
>JAHLJT010005437.1:66683735-66706527 GCA_031308135.1 Acheta domesticus | reverse complement strand
GGAGCGGGGCGGACTGAGGTGAAGAGAGGCGGTTGAGGCAAGGAGTCGGGGACATGGAGAGATCGGGTAGTTTGGGGCGAGTGTTGATAAAGTTGTCGAACTTGGGAGAGGCGAGTAGGGACTAGCGGGAGGATGTCGAGACAGAGGTGGCGGAGCTTGGGACGTGGAGAGGTTGAGCGGTGCGGGGGCGAGGCGTGATAAAAGTTGTCGGAAATGGAGAGACGCGAGGCTGGGTCAAGGCGAGTCAGAAGCAGGTGGGGAGGCTGAAGGAGGCGAGACGGAGCGAGGCTGGCGAGCAGAGCGGTGGTCGGAGAGGTTCGAGGCCAGGCGGAGAGAGGCAGGGTGAGGCGAGGAGTCGGGGGCACGGAGAGTTTGAGCAGTGCGAGGCGAGGCGTGATAAAGTTGTCGAACTGGGGAGATGCAGCGAGGTGGCCGGAGCGTGATTAGGCAGTGCGGGATAAGGTGTGTATATGAATGAATGAATACATATTTTATTGGCTTTAACCTTAATTATACGCCATTATACAATTATGTACATCATTAATCAATGAAACAGTCAGATCATTACAGTTACTCAAAAACATAAAAAAATACAAAAACAGAAATTACAGAAAACACATTAATTACAAAAAAAACAACATAAAACTAACAAAACTTTTAGTATATTTACATTACGTATTCACAGGTCATGTGTTACTATGAGTTTTCAAAAACCATGACTTTTAATAGCATTCTATTATGGAAACTTAATTATACGTCAGTATACAGTTATGAAATCATTAATCAATGAAATGGTCAAATCAATGCAGTGACTCAAAAATAGAAAAATTATAAAAACACAAAAAAAAACATTAATTACAAAAACCGTAGTTAAAAAAGTTAAGTATTAATTTATTATTTTCTTCCATAAATATTTTAAATGCTCACCTTATTCACTTTCAAATTAATATCAGTTATCTTTTATTGAGTTTAGTTAATCGATTTAGTTTCAGATAGAGCAAATTCATTCAGTTAGAGCAAATGACCGTAACTTAAGACAGATTTAAGAAAATGAAAAAAAAATGATTAAAATTGTTTTGATCATTTAGTCTCAATAGTTCCGGGATGTTTTGATTTTTTTACCACATTGTTTCTTAATGGTTCACAAATTGGGCAGAGTTTTATAATATGTTCTAATGTTTCCTGTTGATTGAGATTGCATACCATACATATTTCTAGTTCCGATAGTTTATAGGTTATGTTTTTGAATTTTAGTTTTACGGTGTGTAAACCAGCAAGCCTAATTTGTGCCATTATTTTGATTTGCGCTAATGGTATTTTCGAGTATAAGTATGGTTCATATTTAGGGGATTCTGTATCTTTCATTAATTTGTAAATTGGACTGTAGGATGAGAATGCTTCTCTGATAAACCTGTGAAACTGCGGAGAGAGGGGGGCATGGCGAGGCGGGCCAGATGCAGGCTGGAAGGACTAGGCAAGGGGGGTGGAGGCAGCGAGTGATGATGCAGGGGCAAAGCGAGGTGTCGTGGCCAGGGAGATAATGGCCAATGCAGAACGAGGCGTATACTGCGATTTTTCTAGGAAGGACTCTCAAGATAACTCAAATCCCATCTTCGCGATGGAATATGTCACGGCATTTCGCGTCTTTTCTCGGTCTCGCCGGTAGAAGTCGCATGATCGCAAGCACTGCTTCATACGGTCGCGATCGTGCGAAATCTAGCGGAACGACTGAGAAAGACGCGAAATGCCGTGACATATTCCATCGCGAAGATGGGATTTGAGTTATCTTGAGAGTCCTTCCTAGAAAAATCGCAGTATAGTAATGTGGAACTGGGGAGGAAACGGCGGAATACGGCGAGGCGCAACAAGACGGAGACGGGCGGGACGCGGCGAGACGGAGCGAGGTGAGGTGGCCGGAGCGGGTAGAATAGGGGCAGGGTGAGGTGGGAGTCGGGAAGAGATTGGGTTGTGCGGGATGAGCGGGGCGAGATGTGATATAGTTGTCGCATTGGGGAGAGGCGCAACAAGACGGAGACGGGCGGGACAAGGCGAGACGGAGCGAGGTGAGGTGGTCGGAGCGGGTAGAATAGGGGCAGGGTGAGGTGGGAGTCGGGAAGAGATTGGGTTGTGCGGGATGAGCGGGGCGAGATGTGATATAGTTGTCGCATTGGGGAGAGGCGCAACAAGACGGAGACGGGCGGGACGAGGCGAGACGGAGCGAGGTGAAGTGGTCGGAGCGGGTAGAATAGGGGCAGGGTGAGGTGGGAGTCGGGAAGAGATTGGGTTGTGCGAGATGAGCGGGGCGAGATGTGATATAGTTGTAGCATTGGGGAGAGGCGCAACAAGACGGAGACGGGCGGGGACAAGGCGAGACGGAGCGAGGTGAGGTGGTCGGAGCGGGTAGAATAGGGGCAGGGTGAGGTGGGAGTCGGGAAGAGATTGGGTTGTGCGGGATGAGCGGGGCGAGATGTGATATAGTTGTCGCATTGGGGAGAGGCGCAACAAGACGGAGACGGGCGGGACAGGCGAGACGGAGCGAGGTGAGGTGGTCGGAGTGGGTAGAATAGGGGCAGGGTGAGGTGGGAGTCGGGAAGAGATTGGGTTGTGCGGGATGAGCGGGGCGAGATGAGATATAGTTGTCGCATTGGGGAGAGGCGCAACAAGACGGAGACGGGCGGGACGCGGCGAGACGGAGCGAGGTGAGGTGGTCGGAGCGGGTAGAATAGGGGCAGGGTGAGGTGGGAGTCGGGAAGAGATTGGGTTGTGCGGGATGAGCGGGGCGAGATGTGATATAGTTGTCGCATTGGGGAGAGGCGCAACAAGACGGAGACGGGCGGGACAGGCGAGACGGAGCGAGGTGAGGTGGTCGGAGCGGGTAGAATAGGGGCAGGGTGAGGTGGGAGTCGGGAAGAGATTGGGTTGTGCGGGATGAGCGGGGCGAGATGAGATATAGTTGTCGCATTGGGGAGAGGCGCAACAAGACGGAGACGGGCGGGACGCGGCGAGACGGAGCGAGGTGAGGTGGTCGGAGCGGGTAGAATAGGGGCAGGGTGAGGTGGGTGTCGGGAAGAGATTGGGTTGTGCGGGATGAGCGGGACGAGATGTGATATAGTTGTCGCATTGGGGAGAGGCGCAACAAGACGGAGACGGGCGGGACGCGGCGAGACGGAGCGAGGTGAGGTGGTCGGAGCGGGTAGAATAGGGGCAGGGTGAGGGTGGGAGTCGGGAAGAGATTGGGTTGTGCGGGATGAGCGGGGCGAGATGTGATATAGTTGTCGCATTGGGGAGAGGCGCAACAAGACGGAGACGGGCGGGACGCGGCGAGACGGAGCGAGGTGAGGTGGTCGGAGCGGGTAGAATAGGGGCAGGGTGAGGTGGGAGTCGGGAAGAGATTGGGTTGTGCGGGATGAGCGGGGCGAGATGTGATATAGTTGTCGCATTGGGGAGAGGCGCAACAAGACGGAGACGGGCGGGACGCGGCGAGACGGAGCGAGGTGAGGTGGTCGGAGCGGGTAGAATAGGGGCAGGGTGAGGTGGGAGTCGGAAGAGATTGGGTGTGCGGGATGAGCGGGGCGAGATGTGATATAGTTGTCGCATTGGGGAGAGGCGCAACAAGACGGAGACGGCGGGACGCGGCGAGACGGAGCGAGGTGAGGTGGTCGGAGCGGGTAGAATAGGGGCAGGGTGAGGTGGGAGTCGGGAAGAGATTGGGTTGTGCGGGATGAGCGGGGCGAGATGTGATATAGTTGTCGCATTGGGGAGAGGCGCCAACAAGACGGAGACGGGCGGGACGAGGCGAGACGGAGCGAGGTGAGGTGGTCGAGCGGGTAGAATAGGGGCAGGGTGAGGTGGGAGTCGGGAAGAGATTGGGTTTGTGCGGGATGAGCGGGGCGAGATGTGATATAGTTGTCGCATTGGGGAGAGGCGCAACAAGACGGAGACGGGAGGGACAAGGCGAGACGGAGCGAGGTGAGGTGGTCGGAGCGGGTAGAATAGGGGCAGGGTGAGGTGGGAGTCGGGAAGAGATTGGGTTGTGCGGGATGAGCGGGGCGAGATGTGATATAGTTGTCGCATTGGGGAGAGGCGCAACAAGACGGAGACGGGCGGGACGCGGCGAGACGGAGCGAGGTGAGGTGGTCGGAGCGGGGTAGAATAGGGGGCAGGGTGAGGTGGGAGTCGGGAAGAGATTGGGTTGTGCGGGATGAGCGGGGCGAGATGTGATATAGTTGTCGCATTGGGGAGAGGCGCAACAAGACGGAGACGGGCGGGACGCGGCGAGACGGAGCGAGGTGAGGTGGTCGGAGCGGGTAGAATAGGGGCAGGGTGAGGTGGGAGTCGGGAAGAGATTGGGTTGTGCGGGATGAGCGGGGCGAGATGTGATATAGTTGTCGCATTGGGGAGAGGCGCAACAAGACGGAGACGGGCGGGACGCGGCGAGACGGAGCGAGGTGAGGTGGTCGGAGCGGGTAGAATAGGGGCAGGGTGAGGTGGGAGTCGGGAAGAGATTGGGTTGTGCGGGATGAGCGGGGCGAGATGAGATATAGTTGTCGCATTGGGGAGAGGCGGGACACGGAGGTGGCAAAGTTTCCGGACCGGCGAGAGGCGGGATGGGGGGTGGCGAGGGTTCGGGACCAGGGAAATATTCGGCAGTGCAGAGCGAGGCGTGACAACGGGGAACTGGGGGGGGGAAACGGTGCATGGTGAGGCGGGGCCAGGTGCGGTCTGGAGGGACGAGGCGACGTATTCGCAGCTAGGCGAGGCGAAGCGGGATGCGGTGGGCGGAGCCTGGTGGTCGTGGTGGATCGAGGCGCGGTGGGGAGAGGCAAGGCGTGACCAGAAGGTCGCGGACAGGGGGGGGATTGGTCAGAGTGAGGCGTGGCGTGACAAAAATGCCGAAGCGGGGAGAGATTGTGTGTGGTGGAGTGGGGACTGGCAGGTGTAACGTTTCGTATACAAATAACGAATATTGTTTCCTCACTTGTTTTATTACGATAGCAACGTTGATGTTTATGATGACGAGAGAGAGAGAGAGAGAGAGAGAGAGAGAGAGAGAATTGGTTGTAAGAATTTGTAAACAATATTGTGAAATACTAAATGAAGAATAGTAAAATAGATTTACAAAGACAAGGAATTTTGAAATACATAGAAATAAAGAATTTGAAAGAATTACATGATGTTGTTTGAAAGTATTATGAACAGTAAGAATTGAACCAAAACGTTACGAGGGTCGTGACGTATCGGTTGGAGCTGGGGGGACCGATTGATTGATTGATTGTGATTTCGGGCGCGTCAACTACTTAGGTAATCAGTCCCGTACGTGTAGTGCGTGTTTTTTCCTTTGGGAGGTGGCGGTTGTCTTTTCCCGCTGGATGGCGAGATCCGGCTCCGACCTACCGTCGACTTGCGGGGTTTTCCCCTAAACAGGTATATTCCATCAGCGGGGCACAGCCCCAGCGGAGACAAGCTCTACGCTCCAGACTGATCTCTTGGCATATGTGGTAGTGTACTGCATGTTAGTGTGTGTGTGTATGTGTGTATGGGGATAAGGATAGGACAAGAAAGGAAAGATCGCGCGCGGTCCATGGCCCGTTTGTTAGGGTACTGCTCCTGCGTTCGCCTGGTGTCGATCGGAGAAAGCACGGAAAAACCACTGATCCGAGCAGTCGGCCGCTAGAATTCTCCTCCAGACAGCGACTGAATTCGACCTAGCTGACAAGCCAGTGTCGAAAATCCTTTCGCCGTCGGGAGTGGAACCTAGGGCCTCCCGGTCAGAGGGACTGCAGTGACATGCAATTGACGCACTGAGCTATCTCTCCCGGTAGGTGGAAGTGGAGGCTGGTGTGACGAAACGTCAATGTGCGAGGCAGGGCGGGAGGGTCCGGGCGTGGCGGGGGCGAAGCGAGGCGACACTGGGGGCGAGGCGAGGATCCAAGAGGCGCTGTGATCGCGCCGTCCGCGCCGCTGCCCTCTCCGTCCTCGCTCGCAGCGAGCCTCCTTGTTTTCAGCCGAGGACGTCCCTCGTCCTCGCCGCCGCTGTCGTCGTCGTCGTCGTCGGGTGCTTTCAGAAAGCGCCCGGTTTCCTCGGTCCTTTCGCCCGCGCGTCGGTGGGCGTAATTCGGCAGCCGTAATTAAACGCGCTTGATCCGTTTTTATTTTTATACCTTCTGTTGTGTTAATATAATGCATCCACATGGTGATCTATATTAATAAAATTAAATTCTCTCTGGTGATTTCAAAATGTTTTTGTATAAAAACCTCGTGTGTTTGTTTACGTGTTATACAAACTCATTCTACCGGTTTTCACAATTATTTTGTTTTACCTGGTAACCACTGGAACGTCTATACTGATGTAGATAATTGGTTTCCTTGAAAGAGCATTGCATATCAATCACAATGTAGGCTACTTTTTCAAGTCATATTTTTATTACAGCATAAAGAATGTGTGATATGCAGGTCTACAGCTTCATTCCTAACTTAATGAAGACTTTATTTCCTTCCCTTCGCCTTTTAATGAGACCTTCACCCTCTTTCCTGCCCTGAGAAACAGTCACTGCTGCCTATAGATGATTCTGATGAATATCATAAGTCAACGCGAGATACTTTGCCTATATAGTATAACTTTTGTCTTAGTATTCGTAGTACAGCGTGTAATGTGTACATTATGCTAGTCTTGCTTTAGCATTAATTTCTAGTGAAGACGTATGCGAGTTGATGTACGAACTGTAGGCCCTTTACTGTTGTTCCTTGTAATATCGCCGAGAAAGATAATATATAATGTAATGAGCCACTGTTCATGGTGTCTCAATTTATCCGTATGAAATGAAGTCAACGCCAAAATCTCCTTGGCATACTCTATTTAACATGCAAGTGTCGATTGTGAATGAATGTCAGTAATGAATGGACAGTTGTGGTATGAGATAAATGTGTGAACTGACAAATTCCACGTTGATTGCTTCACATTCAAAGTGTGGACTTTGCCACCCCCAGTCTTTCCCTTTGTACTCTTTAGTAGGAATGAATTTGTTATTGCGAACTTCGTCTGTGCCTCCTTTTTCCTACGACTTTCTCCCAATTATTCCCAATTTCACCTTCTGTTTTTCCCTGTTTATCTTTTAAAGTTAACTCTGAAATCTTCCCTCATTACATATTCTTTCGTCAGCTGGCAAACCTGATTTTCTTTTATGTTTATACTTTGCTTCAGATTATCATTTTACATTTTTCATTTATGTATTTTACGTTTCTTTTTTTTTCTCTCATCCATCTACTGTATTCACCTCTGAGGATTCATCATCACGCCATATTTGTGACACCTCACGTAGTTACTTCCTCTCCTTTTTCTCTGAATGATCTTGAATGAACTAAATTTCTGACGCATTTCTCCAGAGTCTGGTTAATTCTTACAGTTGAAACTTATTACTGAGTTCTCCGATTGCAATTTGCTATTCCCCCGGCCTTGAAACAACCCTTATGTTCATCTCGTTTCATCGGAGGTCTTCTTTAAGCACTTCCATTTCTACGCCCCATCCCCTGGCGTAAACCATCTTTTTTCATTTTGCCGCCGCCCATGCCCTCATCTCGGGCAATTAAAACCACTGAATCGTGAACACTTATATCCTGCCAGCACTTCCTCCTTTACTATCTCAACTCCTCTTCTCTTTCTTTCTTCTTCTTCTCGCCTTTTCCGTAGAATCCCGAACTTACGAGAAAATGTAGTGGAATACAGAAGTCTAGAAACGTAGTCGTATTCCTCACTTGTTTCTCTTGCTCCCATTTTCAAGGACATTCAACAAATCCCGTCTTGCTTTCTGTTCAATATGAACACTTTTATTATTCTAAACATCCTCCTTTACTATCTGATGCGACATCCTCCTTTTTATTGGTATCTGTAATTTGGATGTTCATCTTCTTTTCCTCGCTACTTCCTTTTAGCTCCACCTTCTTTAAAATCTCGCCCTCTGCCTCTTCACTCTATTCTTTTCGTCTTCCACCATATCTCGACTCCTTTCTCCTCCCTCTTGCCTTTCCCTTTTCATTGGCACATCCTCACAGTTGTCGTTCGAAGAACCTGTTACCATTCGGATTTTCATGTTTCGAGCACCTTTCTTCTGCCAATATTATCTTTTTTCGAATTCGTCTCTCTCTCTCGCCTTCTCTTTCTCCTTTTCCCCTTTTTAGCTTGACCAGAAACAAATACATTCCAATCATCTTGGAATTAACATGATAATTATCTTCACAGCACTTCTTTCTTTCACCGTGTTGCATTGTCCTTCCTGTGATTTTCCTCAACCTCTTCGTTTCTGTCCCCCTCTTCCTGTTTTCCCCTCCGTTTCCCCTTTCTTTGGCAACCATAAACAGGAATTTCCGTTCTTCTTCTTCTTCCGAAACCTTCATTTTTTTTATATCGCATCCTTCTGTATCATCCGCTTCCTACGTCGTGCGTTAAGTTCTCTACTCTTCATCCTTTTTTTCACACACACCTTGGAAACCACAGCTCTTCCCTAATTCCTGTGTAAACATTTTTCTTCACCCAACATTACTTTCTTACCACCTCTCTCTGGTTTATCTAGTTCTCATACGACGTCAACCAAAATCTTTTATGTCCACCACATATTTTTGTTAGAATTTATTCTTCGTGGTCATCTTATGTCCGCCGTCTTTAGGCTTTATCCATCTTTTCTTTCATCTGCATTATCTTTTCCTCTTCCTTCTCCTGTCTCCACCGCCTCTTCCCATTCTTTTCATGAATTATTTCCCTTTTCTAGCAAAACCTCTTGTAGCATCCGTCTCGTACCTCTTCGGGATCCCCTCCTCCTCCTCCACCACCTCATCCCCGGCCGTTCACCGCAACCTCCCGACAGCTCTCGGGCGCGAGGCGTCGGACCGGGCGAGCGGAGAGAATAATCGACTTCATTGGGGGGAAATTGAGGCCTCGGAAACTTTCCGACCCGACACCCCCTCCCCTCCTCACGGTCTGAGAGCTCCGCCAGCGGCGGTGACCGGGCAGCGATTGTGTGCAGCCACCGCTGTTGCGCCTGCCCGCCCCGCCCCGCCCCGCCCCGCCCCGCCACGCCCCGCCTCATCTCTTCTTCACTCGGCCCTCGCCGCGTCGTACTGCCACACCCTGCCCCGCCTCGCCCTGCCGCGCCGTGCCCCGCCCTTTCCTCGCCCCGCTCCACCCGCCCCGCCCTGCACTGCCCCGCCCTGCCCCGCCTCGCCCTCCCCCGCCCTGCCGCGGACCCGCCCTGCCCGACCCGCCATCCCCCGCCCGGCCGCGCACTGCTTTGACCCGTCCTACCCCGCTCCGACACGCCCCGCCCTGCCCCGATCCGCCACGTCACGACCTGCCCTGCCTCGTCCCGCCTCGCACCGAGCCACGCCGCGCCCGACCGCCCCGCCCCGCCTCGCTCCGGCCCCGCACCAGTCCTCCCAGCCGCTCGCCGCCCCGCCCCCCGCAACGCGCCCCCCCGCCCTCCCCCGCCCCCGCCACGCGCCGCCCCGCCTCGCCCCGCGCCGCCCCCTCCGCCCCGCCCCGCTCCGCCCTGCCCTTCCCCGCCCCTCCCCTCCCCGCTCCATTCCGCCCCGCCTCGTTTCGCCCCGCTCCGCCCCGCCCCCCGCCCCCGCTCCGCCCCGCCCCCCCGCCCCGCCCCGTTCCGCCCCGCCCGTTCCGCCCCGCCCCGCCCCGTTCGCCCCGCACCGTTCCGCCCGCCCCGCCCGCCCCGCCCGTTTCCGCCCCGCCCCGTTCCGCCCCGTTCCGCCCCGCCTCGTTCCTCCCCGCCCCGCGCCGCACCGCTCCGCCACGCTGTGCCCGGGATTCAGATTGGCTGTCGGTACTTCGCCGCTTAGGCGCTCAGCCGTACGTTGCGAGGCTCGGGAGCTACCGTTGCCTGTCGACGTTTCGCGATTGCCTCTGTCGGCGACGGGAGCTGGGAGAGAAATGTTGCAGTCTTTTCGCGACTGGGATTCTTGGGGGAAATGTGCGCATTTTCTGAAAAAATGGAATGGATATATACCGGCATTTCCACTCTCTTCTGCGTGATTTTCACCGGCAGTTCCTAGAGGTTTGAGTCCGGCGGTGGGAAATTTTTGACATTAGCTATACTTCGGTTTTTCTTTCTTGGCGCGTGGGGGAGGTTAGTTATAGTTATAGTTAATGCCTTATTTTACGTGGCGAGACTCGGGCCATCAGGCCCGCTCTTCCGTCTGACCACGCAAATTTCGCTACGCTCCTTTCACCTAGCGGAGAAAGAAGGTATAATCTCGGGCGACGAAACAGGCGATTTGAATTTAGCTCAGAGGCGTCATTTAGGCTTGAGGATCTTTTATATGCAAGTAAATCTACTAACATGGGACAGCCGGCTTTACTTCCCCTCCGCGGAAGGCGTACGAAGGATTTTTTCGACCCTTAAAAATCCACGGCTTCGATCGGTTTGAACCCGCGAACTTGGGTATGACAGTCCGGCACGCTAACCGTCACAGGTGTCATCAAAATGGAATATCTCATGGTATTCGCGTCGTTCTCGGTTGTGCAGCGAGGAGTCGCATGATCGGCAGCACTTCTCGATACAGTCGAGATCATGCGGACTCCTTGCGGCACAACCGAGAACGACGCGAAATACCATGACATATTCCATTTTGATGAGACGCGCCAAGAAAAAAAAAAACGAAGTATAGATAGCTGGATCGAATTCAGCCGAGAATTCTTGCAGTTGGCTGCTCTGATGGTTCCTGACTGGTCTCCCGGTATTTGTGGTAGAGTAGTGCATGTGTGTGTGTGTGTGTGTGTGTGTGTGTGTGTGTGTGTCGGACTTTTTTTTTTGTGTACTGCATATCAGAGTGGTGTGTGTGTGTGTGTGTGTGTGTGTATGTAAGGAAAGGTCATGCGCGGTCTTTGGCCCGGTGTGTTAGAGAACTGCTGCGTCATTCCCCTGGTGTTGATCGGAGAAACCACGGAAAATTACCGCACAGAGCAGGCGTTCGCTAGAATGCTCCTCTTGGCAGTGATTGAATTCTACCTAGCTGACAAGCTAGTGTCGAAAATTCTGTCACTGTCGGGACTCGAAACCTAACACCTTCCGATCAGAGGCACTGTAGTGACATCAGTTTGATGCTCTGAGCCATCTCTACCCGGTAGCTGGGTCGAATTCAGCTCGCGCCTAGAAGAGAATTCTGGAGCTCTGATGGTTCGCAACATGCGGTGGTGTAGTGCATCTGTGTGTATGTGTGAGTGAGTAAGGGTGAGAATAGGACATGAAAGAGGACGCAAAGATCACGAGCGGTCCCTGGCCCGTTTGTTAGGGTACTGCTCCGGCATTCGCCTGGTGTTGATCGGAGAAACCACGTGAAACTTCCATCGGAGCAGGCCGGCCGCTAGAATTCTCCCCCAGACTGCGATTGAATTCGACCTATCGCTCTGACACGCATCACTCACCGTGCCTGAATACTCGGATTGACATGCAATTTTACCAGCTTGCTCAGCACCTTTCCAAACGCCTATATTCAAATGTTTACGTGCTATGAAGCATTGCAAGTAGTGTCTTTGCGTCTATTGGAACTGAGATCTTTCTTGACCTTACGCCTGTGGAAGAGAGGAAATCGCTGCTCGCCGCTGGTTCTGCGGCCGTTACTCACTCACCGCGCCGATACTATCAGCGGCGAGCAGGGATTTCGCTCTTCCACAGGCGTAAGGTCAAGAAAGATCTCAGTACGAACTGTCGCAAAACACACTACTTGCAATCTTCATAGCACGTGAAAATTTGAATATACTCTCTGTCTGTATCAGTGAAAAACCTCTGATTGACAGTGACTATTCACTGATGGTGTTAGTTACAACCCTGTCACTGACAAACAGTGAATTGAACGGAACAAAATCAGTGAAAATTTGGGTCCACTTTTGAATCAGTGAAACTTCACTATTTGAATCAGTGAAACCTGTGACAATTAATTGTACGTGACGACTGAACGATCAGTGAGCGATGGTGGTTACCATTGACGACCAGTGAAATGCTGGCGGTGATTATGAAAAGGTTCGCATGTTCGCTGATTGTCAGCGAAACTACCCATTTCGACTGAAGATATCAGTGACTTCGGCTCTCACTGATTTAATCAGTGACAATTTGCACTGATTCTGATTCAGAGAGTAGGACGTTTGGAAAGGTGCTGAACAAGCTGGTAAATTTCATGTCAATCCGAGTATCCAGCACAGGTGAGTGTTGCATGTACGAGTTGAATATTTTATTTTTATTTAATAGGTAATTATAACACATTGATACAAAATTTCAGTTCTTTTAACTATGTGGCTAGGCTGAAGGCCTTTAAGCCATTACAATACCTACATCCTACCGCATTCTAACCTTTCGAATTCTGGCATTCACCCCTAATGGTCTCTTCATCGCATCAAAGCCGCGGAAAGGAGACCATAAGGTACGGCTGAGGAAAAAACCCCTGAAGGGGGAAAAACCTGCCGTCAGAAGACGAGTACATGCTAAACTACTAGTTGTTTTTTTTAACTATTTATTTATTTCCTGGCGTGGGCATCTTCTCCATCCAATCTTTGGCCTCCTCAGCCTCTGAAATCAAACACCGCCACAGAAGATCGCCCGCACCACCGCCTCTTCGAACAATTTACTACAAATTAACTTAATTATCGCATACTGACTAATTTAATTATTACTAACTTACTACTTAAATTAATGATTGTTGAATGATGAATGATTAATGACGAGTTGAATATCCGCCATTGTCGGCACTCAAACCCTAGGACCTCCCAGTCAGAGGCACTGCGGTAACATCAGTTGTTACCCAGAGCCAATGCGTAAACACCCAGTGGTTCACTTACACGGAACGGGAAGCGAGTTGGTGACCTTCTCTGCCCTCGTGTCGTCCAGCTGCGACACCCCCTCCCCTTCCCCCTCGGTCGCCGGCTGGAACAGTTCCAGGAGGCCTTGCAGCAGCACTCGGCCGGTTGCTGGGGTGGCGTGTTAATACCCCGCCGCAGCTTCTCGTTTGCTGGTGCTCTTTGCGGCGGCGCACGCGCCTCGGGCGGTTTTTGTTTTCTTCTTTTTGTCGCTGCGAGCGGCGGCCGAGAAACAATTGTTGGCCGGCGCGTTAAAGAAGGATTACGGTTGGGCCATTTCCGCAACCCACGCAGGAGGTTGCCATTTGCTCGTTTTTTAAGTCATTGAGTGGACGCAGGAGACTGATTTTAATTCAGCATTAAATAGTTATTGAATAATTTTAATAAAAAAAATATTCAATAACTTTAAGCTTGCAAGGATTTTTAAAAAGTGTGGGAAAATTCTAATGTTTACTGAATTGAAATTATTGCAAATGCTGTAAATAATAACAATTAAAGTCACGGTCTTTCACAACTGAACAAAGATATTGTAAAAACGGGTTTTATTTCTTGAAAGTGCGAATGTAGTTTGTGGACTCTAAATAAACATTGATAGAGGATTAGATTTATTAGAATATTAAATGATGTCCGAAGAGTTAAAAGTGGATTCAGTTTGAACTATTTTGCAAGCCGACAGAAATGATTTTTAGATAGTCATGCTATTTCCTTCAATGTAGCACCTGATGATCTGCCTTTACCGTTAGCGTAATTCGAATGATTGAATACGTAATTCCAATGACTGAATACGTAATTCGAATGATTGAATACGTAATTCGAATGATTGAATAAATCGTAAAAATAGGACTCGAGAATTGGAGGTACCGAAGTAAAACCAACGCCGTAAAGAATTATTGTGGTATATCAGTTAATTATCCACAATCGATCGGCAGTAGTTTGCTTTACTTGAATACCAGTAGCAGTATGGGCTTCTACATTACAACTTTGAAGAATTAGAATTTTTGGACGGGTCGAATTATTGGATAATTTAGAAGAAATTCACATTTAAAATTTTTAATCAAAGAAGTATATTTCACTTATAATTAGAATTTTTGAATGTTTAATTCAGTTAATTCCTAGTCCGCGTTTTATAGAATGTAAAGACAATAATAAATATTGGAATCTATTAACATTTTGTTTACAAAATAATCGAAATACTTATTAAGTTTTAATTATAGCAACATTTCTATATACCATTTTAAATTCGAACGCTCAAAGGAACTCATTTCATTATTCAAGTTAATTAACCAGCACACATTTTGTAGTCTGTGACAACTTTAACACGGGTATTGCCACTGTTGCAATTGTATGTCAGCCTCGAATCTTCAAACAATTGCCGTCCTTTATCGGAACAAAAAGTCTTTTGAGAAACACGGCACATAATTTTAACTTGGTTTTGAGACTGGGGCTGGGCTCTTAGTAAACGGAACTAATATTCTGCACACTAATATATTTTGACATGTTTTCAAAGACGTTTAAATTCCTTATTAGACATTTTAAAGCTGTAGTACTCTAAAACGGACGGTTTTCGTCAACCATTGTTAGCAAAGGTTTTGGATCCGACGTTCGTTTTTCCCTGATAATTCCAAGTTATTGATGCTGTGGCTGCTCTTTGGGTGTAAGAAGGGGCCCGCTTTGACAGCTTACTGCTTGTTCACCGCTGGCAATATAACTGCAAGTAACGTCCGTGCAATCATTTTGTCAGTGCGTTCGTTTACATTTAGCTCATTTGCAAATTGCTTCATCAGTATGTCTTGAAATGCCATCGCCCTACATGACTTCCATTTGTTTCCCATTGTGTGAAAGTGATCCCTTCTTATAGTAACTCCTCTATAGACAAGGTAGGCAGTAACCCTGATCAGGAAGGTGGGCACGGGGATTTTACCCGCGCCTTCCGAATGCGCTTTACGCCCTGAGCCACTTCGCTCGTGCGTTTCCCTTAACTCTCTCTCCCTCTCTCTCTCTCTCCCTCTCTCTCTCTCCCTCTCTCTCTCTCTCCCTCTCTCTCTCTCCCTCTCTCTCTCTCCCTCTCTCTCTCTCCCTCTCTATCCCCCTCTCTCCCTCACTCTCCCTTTCTCTTCTTCTCTCCTTCTCTCCCCCTCTCTCTTTCTCTCTCTTCCCCTCTCGCTTCTCCTCTCTCTCCCCCTCTCTCCCTCCTCTCTCTCCCCTCCCTCTCTCCCCCTCCCTCTCTTTCCCTCTCTTCCCATCTCTCCCTCCCTCTCTCTCCCTCTCCCCATCTCTCTCACTCCCTCTCTCCCACTCTCCCCCCTCTCCCTCTCCCCCTCTCTCCTCTCTCACTCACACACACACTTAAATGCACTAAACGGCCAAACACGTCGAGAGTTCTATTCGGTGCTTAGATCTTGCCCTGTCTGGGTCGGTGTTCCGCTGGGGGGAGATACCTGTATGAGGAAACCCTCCGTATGCCAGCGTGAAGGTGCCTATGCCGGATTTCACCATCGAGCGGAGAAGGCATCACCTCCACCTCCCGGGACCCCCAAGTCCCGTGCGTGTTTCCAAATGCTCACAGCAGTTGACAGGCCCGCAAACATCATTCAGTCACATTGTTTCAAACCCCCCTACGCGCGACCCAGTCCGGCAGGACGTGATTCGAGTGTAAATATATCTGCGACCAAGCGTGACGTCCGATTTTAGCACCACCGGTACCTGCCTCTTTAATTTTGATCCTTTCCGCCTCGTTCAAGAGCTTTCTCTCTCCCTCCTCCTCTTCCCACCCACCCACTCCCGCGCGCTTTTCACCTCTTCGCGTCTTCCGCTGTCGGGCCCAGCGCGCGGCCCGCGCGTCTTTTATTTTTGCTCCCGCGGGAGGAGAGGGGATGGTAGAGGGGAGGTGAGGGGAAGGTCTGGAAGAAGGCTCACGGTTGATGGGCCGAGTTCAAATCTGCAGCGCACGATGCCCGCTACTGCTGCCGCTCAGGATTTTGGGCCGACACTTCCTTCCTACTTCTACCCCTCCCCTCTTCTTCCCCCCTCCCCCTCTCGTCTTCCCCTCCCCCGCCTGCGCGCGGAGAGTGGCCCTGTCTGAGGCGAGGAGACGGCGCGGAAAGAACCGAGGGCCTTCTGCCGCGACCCGCTCGCTCTCTCATCGCGCCGATTTTCTTCGAAATTGGAGGGCGAAGATGAGAGGTAGGCGTTTAAATAACAAAATAAGGGAGGGAAAATACGTACGGCGCAGAAAAATTGCAAAATTGAAAGAAAAGAATAGAGATAGGAGTTTTAAACAGCAAAATTTGTGAAGGAAATTTAGTATGGCGGAGAAATAATGCAAAATTGCAAAATTAAAGGGCAAAAATAAAAGATACGAATTTTATACAACAAAAACAAGGGAAGTAAAATACGTATGGAGGAGAAAATGAAAAAGAAATGCAAAATTAGAGGGCAAAAATGAGGGATAGAAGTTTAAACAAGTAAGGGATGGAAAATAAGTATGGCGCAGAATAAATTGCAAAATTGGTAGAAAAAATACAGATAGGAGTTTAAACAACAAAATATGGGAAGGAAATTAAGTATGGCGGAGAAATAATGCAAAATTGCTAAATTAGATGGCAAAAATAAAAGATACGAGTTTAAACGAAAATAAAGGAGGTAAAATAAATATGGAGGAGTAGAATGACAAAATTGCAAAATTAGAGGGCAAAAATGAGGGATAGAAGTCTAAAGAAAGTAAGGGAAGGAAATAAGTATGGTGTATGTAATAAGTATGTTGAGAAATTGTGGGATGTTGAGCTCTTCTAAGGTTTTGGAAAATGTTCAAGAAATGAAATTTTAAAAAAAACTTCTTGAAAGTCGGTGTGATTTTTGTTTTTCGAAAATTGCCAGCCAATACCTGCTCTGACGCTGTTCAAGTAGAAGAGTCACTCTCAAGTGAGAACGCCCTTCGGGTGGGGTTGCGACTACGGATGCACACTCAGAAAACTACTTGTTTGTAGCCAACAGATTCCTGTAAGCTGCATACAGGCAGAAAGCGGCCCAATGGGGAATTTAGATTGCTGTAGCAATGTGCTCGTTATAACTGCATACAGAATTCATTTAATCGGAAATCTGTTCAATCTAATATATCCCTAATTTGACTAAACCCATTTCATTCCATTGCTAACGTTGTTGTGACGTATAAGAACTTACGAGTGCTCAGGCAAAATTTGATAGGTCCAGACATTTTAGACAGTGTGCCGGTCTCTACGTACTGTTTCTGAATAACGGACGTGTGGGTATCGCCGAAAAACTCAGGGAACCGGGTAGACGTTTGTAATTTACCAGAGTTGTATGGAGATTCCACAGCTCGTCTATGACAGCACCGTGTCGTCAGCGCCTTCCACTTGTTCTCAGTCTGCCATCCCCGGGCCATGCTCCGCCCCCGCTCCGCCCCCGCTCCGCCCCCGCTCCGCCCCCGCTCCGCCCCCGCTCCGCCCCCCTCCGCCCCCACTCCGCCCTCCGTCCGCCCCCGCTCCGCCCTCTATCCACCCTCCATCCGCCCCCTGCTCCGCCCCCGCTCCGCCCCCCTCCGCCCCGCTCCGCCCCCGCTCCGCCCCCCTCCGCCCCCCTCCGCCCCCCTCCGCCCCCCTCCGCCCCCGCTCCGCCCCCGCTCCGCCCCCCTCCGCCCCCGCTCCGCCCCCGCTCCGCCCCCCTCCGCCCCCACTCCGCCCTCCGTCCGCCCTCCGTCCGCCCCCCCTCCGCCCCCCCTCCGCCCCCCTCCGCCCCCTCCGCCCCCGCTCCGCCCCCCTCCGCCCCCACTCCGCCCTCCGTCCGCCCCCGCTCCGCCCTCTATCCACCCTCCATCCGCCCTCCATCCGCCCCTGCTCCGCCCCCGCTCCGCCCCCCTCCGCCCCCCTCCGCCCCCGCTCCGCCCCCGCTCCGCCCCCGCTCCGCCCCGCCCCGTCTTCGCCCCGCCCCATCTTCGCCCCGCCACCGCCATCCCCACCGCCCCGCCCCGTCCCCCGCCAGGGCTCCGCCTCCCCCTGCCCTGCTCCTCCCCTCCCCTGCCCCACCCATGCCGCCTCCGTTGCTTCTGCTGGTGCCATCTGACGCCATCTCGCCTTCCGCTCCGACGAACCGCATACTACCTCCCCCCTCCCTTTCTCTCTCACTCTCCCTCACCCTCTCTCCGTCTCTGCTCTCTCGCAGCAAGCCGCGACGAGGCTGTCGATACGCGGATATCGACATAGCGACCTGCTCTGCGGTCTGGACGACGCGGTCTTCTGTGTATTGTGGGTCTGTGATCCGACCGCTGTTGTGCCCAATCGCAGAGATTGCGAGACTGTGTTGTTATGTCCAGCGGTGGATCGGGACAAAATCAAACGGTTGGACTGCAGCATCAAGGCAGGAATTTTTCCACGTGGTCCTGAGGTATACTTTTCCAGTAGATAACTTCAGTTCCGTATTACGTATTTATGGATTCAAAGCTTGCGTGACGTGACAAAAAAAGCGTTGAAGTAAGACTCCCTCAGAACACTCAAATACATACACGAATCTCAGCGTACAGAACACTACTACGTGATAAGACAATTTTGGGATATAGCTGTTCATCAAATAAATTAACCTTTAGGTGAAATGTACAAAATATCGCGTAATGTTATTGGTTGAAGGTTGTAGCGTCGCGAAGTAGCGCACCGCTGCGGCGGGCCGTTTCGGCGGGTCGCTCGGGAAGCCCAGTCTTAAGCCGGAAGGGGGATGGGGGTGGAACGCGGCGGCGCCTCGCCGGCGCGCGCCGGGCAGGAAAATCCCGGCACCAAAAATAACTTGGACAACAGGGCGCGCGCGGACGCGAGTCTAGGTGATGTCGGTTGCGCCCTGGAGAGGGCTGGCCAGCGAGCCGTATGACGCCCGCCGCTTGTAGAGTGGGGGCGAGCCGTGGGATATTTAAGGCAGCGCCGACACGCGCCTCGCGGGATACGCAAAAGTGTCGAAAGACGGGTGGTATCTCCAGTGCTATCTTGCACGTGATCTTCAGGTGGAAGATCGGTTTTGGCGTCAGGCCATGTAACTTCTCTAGTTACGGGGACTCTTATGTCCGACAGCTTCGCACTTCGCGTTGTTTTTCCTGCTCTCGAGCAGAGGTACTGGGCTAGGCCTAGGGACGGTCGCGGGGTTTCGCGGCTAAGGGAATTGAAAGGTTGCCAAGGGGTTAAATTTTGTATCTTAATCTTTGTATTATAATTGTAAATATATTGTAAGTATCAAACAGAAACAGTCGTCTGTGTTATTCTTGTCTAGTACGTCACAAGGTCTCAAACTACGTAAGATAGTGACGAATCTTGCTGTAAGCATGTCGCTGGACGAGAAAGACATGTCTACCTCGATGGTTGAAGTGAGCAGCCATATGTCCATATGAAGACCGCGTTCAGAGTGAAATCATGATTTTGTTTCACTGCGAGGGGCGAACGGAATCACTCTAACCGGGAAGTCCTAGGTTCGAGACCCGACGTGAGCAGGATTTTCGGCACCAGCTACACAGCTAGGTCGAATTCAGTCGCCGTCTGGAGGAGAATTCTGGAGGCCGGCTGCTCTGATCGGTAGTTTTCCGTGGTTTCTCCGATCAACACCAGGCGACAGTCGGAGTAGTAACGTAACAAACGGACCGCGCGAGGTCTTTCCTACATCTTCCTTAGCCTATCCTCACCTCTTACTTACACACACGTACTACACTACCACACATGCGGGAGAACGGTCGGGAGCTTAGAGCTAATCCTGGTTAGGGGCGGTGCCCCACCGGGGGAAGATACCTGGTTGGGGAAAATCCCGCTAGCCGACCTATCCGATGCCTTTAGCCGCCATCCTGATTGAGGTTTTCTGGGTTTACTCAATCGCTTAAGGCGTATGCCGGGGTGGTTCCAAGTTTTGCTCTCCCAGATATAAATGTAAAGCTGGCCCTCCCCCTCTTAAAATATTACTTCTCTGTATTAATGTAGATTGTGTGGTTAGGCGGAAGAGCAGGCCCTATGGCCTGAGCCTCGCCATTAATAAAGGCATTTTTTATTATTATTATTATTATTATTATTATTATTATTATTATTATTATTATTACCCGACGGTAGGTCGGCGCCGGACCTCGTCATCCAGCGAGGGATGATCACCGCTACCTCCCGATGAAAAACACGCAGTACACGTTCGGGACTAATGACCCTAGTAGTTGACGCGCCCGGAATCACAATCAATCTTGTGTTGGCTTCACCGCAAAATTTCCCCTCGCAGCATTAACCCTGAGTGGACAGATCGGTAACAATCTCCTCTGAAGCTACCCCTTTCAATTAGTAGCCTGCCTCCGCTGAAGAAACTGAAAATGTGGGACAGTGAAACCTGAATATCTCAGATTTGAACAGTGAAGGAAAAGGGAGTTAACATTTTGCGAATGAACATCGTGTATTCAGGAATGTGAAGGAGACTGAGAACGTCAAAAAAACGTTTGAGTTGTGGAGTAATTTACCTCTGATTTTTGTAATTGCTCAAGCTCGAAAGCTGTATCTTTGTCCACTTTTAAGTCCCTGGCGAAAATATTACATCATGCATTGGAATAAAGAGTTCACATTTACTGTTATCTTTGATCAAGTGCAATAAAACAGTTAATGACTAGCTAGTGCAATTAATAATCCAAAATATAATGATCTACTTGTACGTTTACGCACATTTTGTTGCTATCCTGTTTTCATCGACGCTACTGTTTATACTTTTCTGTTTTGTGTCGATTTCGTAACATGTTTTTGTTTGAATTATAATACAAAGAAAACATTCTTTTTGTTTTGTTTTCTTCGAAACATCTGTTTTTCTGACCATGCTCCCTTATTGTTGCAGGTGAGTGGTCCTATCAAGGTCATAGCAGATCATTTTCTGTGGTAAGTAAAAAATTGTGATAGCTTCATATTCATGTATCCGAAAGTAATTGTGGCAGGTTCAGTAATCCGAACGATTCAACCAAAAGAAAATACACATCACTCATTTATTTAGAGTGTGATGTGAGCTTATGAACAGTTATTTTCTGTCTAATATTCTGACAATATCGCACGGTATAAAAATATCACCATGCGAAAAAATTGCGTATACGTTTCAGACTTAAAAGCTTCGCATTTCCTGAAACAAGTTCCATCTCTGTGCAGATAATTACTTTTCTAACACAGCATCCAACGCGTCGTTTTGAACTCCTTTTTCTCCAATTACAATTTTTTTTCATAAATATTCCATCTTCTTCATTAGAATGTGTTTATTAAAGTTTTTATGTTTGCTTCCCGCCCTCTGAGAAGGCAGTAAAAAAAAAATCGCGCACCCCGGTATCTTGATTACAGTTTCTTATCGCGCCATTTTTATGTAATTTCGTTAATTAAAATTTTATTCGCATTAATTTGCGGGGGAATTATTCAGTTTATGTCCCCTTTGAAGTCCCGGGGTCGAAGGGCATGCCCGTGGGTGGAAGTGTAATGAATTGCCGGCATGCCTTGGTGGGGGGGGAGTAGGGGGTGGAGGAGGGTGGGGGGTTGGGGGTGGGAGAGACTGCGTCGCAACAGGGCCCCCTCCCCCTGGCTGCGGTTGTGTCTGGTAGCCTCCGGTCCTTGCACGAGCGTCTGTGGACGGGGCGCGAGCTTCTCTGATGCAGTGTTGAGTTTGGAATGCAGATTGTGTACCACGAGATTTTCCGCCGAGAAAAAGATTCGCTTGTCGTAGTATTTATAATTAGTGTACTCGAACACGTACATTTTGATTTTAGAACCCCAATGATTCGAATTCACTTAGAATCTTGGTGATTCGAACCTACTTTTAGAACCTCGATAATTCGAACTAGTGAAGATCATCGTTAACTCGAGCCTAATATGTTCGTAGAACATCGATAACTCGTATCTATTACAGAACATTAATAAATGGAACGTATTATTGAACATCGATAACTTGAATCTGATACAGAACATCGATAACTCGAATCTGATACAGAACATCGATAACTCAAATCTAATACAGAAATATCGATAACTCGAATCTGATACAGAACATCGATAACTACAACGGAAGATAAAACCTCAGTAATAAAAATTTAATACAAAATGTGAATAAGCTTCGATCTTGACACAAAATATAAACGTTCAGAACTTAACACAAAACCTTGATATTTCGAACTTAATTCGAAATCTCAACATTTCGAATTTAAAACAGAACCTCGACATTTCCAACTTTATTTAGAATTACGGCAACGCGAACTTACGATTCCCCATAACTCTAGTACCTCCTAATAACATGATTCCCCATAACTCTAGTACCTCCTAATAACATGATTCCCCATAACTCTAGTACCTCCTAATAACATGATTCCCATAACTCTAGTACCTCCTAATAACATGATTCTCCCCATAACTCTAGTACCTCCTAATAACATGATTCCCCATAACTCTAGTACCTCCTAATAACATGATTCCCCATAACTCTAGTACCTCCTAATAACATGATTCCCCATAACTCTAGTACCTCCTAATAACATGATTCCCCATAACTCTAGTATCCTCCTAATAACTCAAAGTTCCTGCAGGTACGCCCCCCTCGAAACTCGTGATTCTCACTTTCCCCGCCCGATGTTGCTCTCAGACAACTATATTCGAGCTATCTGGTTGGATGAGGGTGAGATCATATTGGGACCCAAGAATTACCGGAAAGGATTTAATTCTGCCAGGGCACTAATCAGGGTTCTTTTCCATGCCGCAAATCATGACCAGGCCACAGTGGGATTTTCCTCCTTTTCAAAAATCCATGCAACTCGTCCGGGATTCGAACCCACGCGCTGGAGTTCAAGCTAACTATTCGCCCCACCAATGCGCGAACCTTGGCCTTTACTTTGTTCTAATGTACCTCGAAATGCTAAATCCCGGGGCATTGCCTCTACTTTTGACGTCTTTTGTACTCGCTGTCTGA
>JAHLJT010005437.1:66584839-66682735 GCA_031308135.1 Acheta domesticus | reverse complement strand
TTGTTGCAGCCAACAGTTTCCTGTAAGCTGCATACAGGCAGAACGCGGCCCAATGGGGATTTAGTTTGCTGTAGCAATTGTGCCTCGTATAACTGCATACAGAATTCATTTAATCGGAAATCTGTTCAAATCTAATATAGCCCGAATTGGACTAAACCCATTTCATTCCATTGCTAACGTTGTGTGACGTATAAAATTACGAGTGCTCAGGCAAAATTTGATAGGTCCAGACAATTTTAGCCAGTGTGCCGGTCTTACGTACTGTTCTGAATAACGGCGTGTGGGTATCGGCGAAAAACTCAGGGAATTGGGTAGACGTTTGTAATTACCAAAGTTGTATGGAGATTCGACTGCTCGTCTATGACAGCACCGTGTCGTCAGCGCCTTCGACTTGTCCTCATCAGTCTGCCATCCCAGGGCCATGCTCCGCCCCGCCCCGCCCCGGCGCCGCCCCGCTCCGCCCACGCTCCGCCCCCCTCCCGCCACCGCTCCGCCCCCGCTCGCCCCCGCTCCGCCCGCTCCGCTCCGCTCCGCTGCCGCTCCGCCCCCCCCGCTCCGCCCACCCTCCGCCCCCGCTCCGCCCCGCTCCGCCCCCGCTCCGCCCCGCTCCGCCCCGCTCCGCCCCGCTCCGCCCCCCGCTCCGCCCCCCTCCGCCCCCACTCCGCCCTCCGTCCGCCCCGTCTCGCCCCCGCTCCGCCCCCGCTCCGCCCCCCGCTCCGCCCCCGCTCCGCCCCGCTCCGCCCCCGCTCCGCCCTCCGCCCGCCCCCCCGCTCGCCCCGCTCCGACCCCGCTCCGTCCCCCCCGCTCCGCCCCCGCTCCGCCCCCGCTCCGCCCCGCCACCGCCAACCCACCGCCCCGCCCCGCCCCGCCGGCCGCCGCCATCACCGCCCCGCCCCTCCCCCCCGCGCCTCCCCCTGTCCTGCTCCTCCCTCCCCTGCCCCCACCATGCAGCATCCGTTGCTTCTGCTGGTGCATCGACGCCATCTCGCCTTCCGCTCCGACGAACCGCATACTACCTCCCCCCTCCCTTTCTCTCTCTCCCTCACCCTCTCTCGTCTCTGCTCTCTCGCAGCAAGCCGCGACGAGGCTGTCGATACGCGGATATCGACATAGCGACCTGCTCTGCGGTCTGGACGACGCGGTATTCTGTGTATGTGGGTCTGTGTTCCGACCGCTGTTGTGCCCAATCGCAGAGATGCGAGACTGTGTTGTTATGTTCCAGCGGTGGATCGGGACAAAATCAACGGTTGGGACTGCAGCATCAAGGCAGGAATTTTCACGTGGTCCTGAGGTATACTTTCCAGTAGATAACTTATCCAGTAGATAACTTATCCAGTAGATAACTTTCCAGTAGATAACTCCGTATTACGTATTTATGGATTCAAAGCTTGCGTGACGTGACAAAAAAAGCTCAAAGTAAGACTCCCTCAGAACACTCAAATACATACACGAATCTCAGCGTACAGAACACTACTACGTGATAAGACAATTTTGGGATATAGCTGTTCATCAAATAAATTAACCTTAGGTGAAATGTACTAAATATCGCGGTAAAGTTATTGGTTGAAGGTTGTAGCGTCGCGAAGTAGCGCACCGCTGCGGCGGGCCGTTTCTGCGGGTCGCTCGGGAAGCCCAGTCTTAAGCCGGAAGGGGGATGGGGGTGGAACGCGGCGGCGCCTCGCCGGCACGTGCTGGGCAGGAAAATCCCGGCACCAAAATAACTTGGACAACAGGGCGCGCGCGGGCGCGAGTCTAGGTGATGTCGGTTGCGCCTGGAGAGGGCTGGCCAGCGAGCCGTATGACGCCGCCGCTTGTAGAGTGGGGGGCGAGCCGTGGGATATTTAAGGCAGCGCCGACACGCTCCTCACGGGATACGCAAGAGTGTCGAAAGACGGGTGGTATCTCCAGTGCTATCTTGCACGTGATCTTCAGGTGGAAGATCGGTTTTGGCGTCAGGCCATGTAACTTCTCTAGTTTCGGGGACTTTATGTCCGACAGCTTCGCACTTCGCGTTGCTTTTTCCTGCTCTCTCTTCCTGCATGCTGGGAGAACGGTCGGGAGCTTAGAGCTAATCCTGGTTGGGCGTTGCCCCACCGGGGGAAGATAGCTGGTTGGGGAAAATCCCGCTAGCCGACCTACCCGATGCCTTTAGCCGCCATCTGATTGAGTTTTCTGGGTTTACTCAATCGCTTAAGGCGTATGCCGGGGTGGTCCCTAGTTTGCTCTCCAGATATAAATGTAAAGCTGGCCCTCCCCCTCTTAAAATATTACTTCTCTGTATAATGTACATTGTGTTGTTAGGCGGAAGAGCAGACCTTATGGCCTGAGCCTCGCCATTAATAAAGGCATTATTATTATTATTATTATTATTATTATTATTATTTATTACCCGACGGTAGGTCGGCGCCGGACCTCGTCATCCAGCGAGGGATGATCACCGCTACCTCCCGATGAAAAAATCATGCACTACACGTACGGGACTAATGACCCTAGTAGTTGACGCGCCCGGAATCACAATCAATCTTGTGTTGGCTTCACCGCCAAATTTCCCCTCGCAGCATTAACCCTGAGTGGACAGATCGTAACAATCTCCTCTGAAGCTACCTCTTTCAATTATTTGCCTTCCTCCGCTGGAGAAACTGAAAATGTGGGACAGTGAACCTCAGTATCTCAGATTTGAACAGTGAAGGAAAAAGGAGTTAACATTTGCGAATGAACATCGTGTATTCAGAATGTGAAGGAGACCGAGAACATCAAAAAAATGTTTGAATTGTGGAGTAATTTACCTCTGATTTTTGTAATTGCTCAAGCCGAAGCTGTATCTTTGTCCACTTTTTAAGTCCCTGGCGAAAAATATGCATTGGAAACAAAGAGTTCACATTTACTGTTCTCTTTGATCAAGTGCAATAAAACAGTTAATGACTAGCTAGTGCAATTAAAATTCCAAAATATAATGATCTACTTGTACGTTTACGCACATTTTGTTGCTATCCGGTTTTTATCGACGCTACTGTTTATGCTTTTCTGTTTTGTGTCGATTTCGTAACATGTTTTTGTTTGAATTATAATACAAAGAAAACATTCCTTTTGTTTTGTTTTCTTCGAAACATCTGTTTTTCTGACCATGCTCCCTTATTGTTGCAGGTGAGTGAGTGGTCCTATCAAGGTCATAGCAGATCATTTTCTGTGGTAAGTAAAAAATTGTGATAGCTTCATATTCATGTTATCCGAAAGTAATTCTGGCAGGTTCAGTAATCCGAACGATTCAACCAAAAGAAATACACATCACTCATTTATTTAGAGTGTGATGTGAGCTTATAAACAGTTATTTTCTGTCTAATATTCTGACAATAATCGCACGTTATAAAAATATCACCATGCGAAAAATGCGTATACGTTTGAGACTTAAAAGCTTCGCATTTCCTGAAACAAGTTCCATCTCTGTGCAGATAATTACTTTTCTAACACAGTATCCAACGCGTCGCTTTTAACTCCTTTCCTCCAATTACAATTTTTTTTCATAAATATTCCATCTTCTTCATTAGAATGTGTTTATTAAAGTTTTTATGTTTGCTTCCTGCGCTCTGAGAAGGCAGTAAAAAAAAATAATCGCGCACCCCGGTATCTTGATTACAGTTTCCTTATCGCGCCATTTTTATGTAATTTCGTTAATTAAAATTTTATTCGCATTAATTTGGCGGGGAATTATTCAGTTTATGTCCCCTTTGAAGTCCCGGGGTCGAAGGGCATGTCCGTGGGTGGGAGTGTAATGAATTGCCGCATGCCTTGGTGGGGGGGAGTAGGGGGTGGAGGGGGTTGGGGGGGTTGGGGGTGGGAGAGACTGCGTCGCAACAGGGCCCCTCCCCCTGGCTGCGGTTGTGTCTGGTAGCCTCCGGTCCTTGCACGAGCGTCTGTGGACGGGGCGCGAGCTTCTCTGATGCAGTGTTGAGTTTGGAATGCAGATTGTGTACCATGAGATTTTCCGCCGAGAAAAAGATTTGCTTGTCGTAGTGTTTATAATTAGTGTACTCGAACACGTACGTTTTGATTTTAGAACCCCAATGATTCGAATTCACTTTAGAATCCGGATGATTCGAACCTACTTTAGAACCTCGATAATTCGAACTAATGAAGATCATCGTTAAGTCGAGCCTAATATGTTCGTAGAACATCGATAACTCGAATCTATTATAGAACATTAATAAATTGAACGTATTATTGAACATCGATAACTTGAATCTAATGTAGAACATCGATAACTCGAATCTGACACAGAACATCGATAACTCGAATCTGACACAGAACATCGATAACTCGAATCTGACACAGAACATCGATAACTCGAATCTGACACAGAACATCGATAACTCGAATCTGACACAGAACATCGATAACTCGAATCTGATACAGAACATCGATAACTCGAATCTGATACAGAACATCGATAACTCGAATCTAATACAGAACATCGATAACTCGAATGTAATACAGAACATCGATAACTACAACGGAAGATAAAACCTCAGTAATAAAAATTTAATACAAAATGTGAATATGCTTCGATCTTGATACAAAATATAAACGTTCAGAACTTAACACAAAACCTTGATATTTCGAACTTAATTCGAAATCTCAACGTTTCGAATTTCAAACAGAACCTCGACATTTCCAACTTTATTTAGAATTACGGCAACGCGAACGTATGATTCCCCATAACTCTAGTACCTCCTAATAACATGATTCCCCATAACTCTAGTACCTCCTAATAACATGATTCCCCATAACTATAGTACCTCCTAATAACATGATTCCCCATAACTCTAGTACCTCCTAATAACATGATTCCCCATAACTCTAGTACCTCCTAATAACATGATTCCCCATAACTCTAGTACCTCCTAATAACATGATTCCCCATAACTCTAGTACCTCCTAATAACATGATTTCCCATAACTCTAGTACCTCCTAATAACTCAAAGTTCCTGCAGGTGCGCCCCCCTCAAACTCTTGATTCTCACTTTCCCCGCCCGATGTTGCTCCCAGACAACTGTATTCGAGCTATCTGGTTGGGAGAGGGTGAGATCATGTTGGGACCAGAAATTACCGGAAGGATTTAATTCTGCCGGGCACTAATCAGGGTTCTTTTACATGCCGCAAATCATGACAAGGCCACAGGGGGATTTTCCTCCTTTCAAAAATCCATGCAACTCGTCCGGGATCGAACCCACGCGCTGGGAGTTCAAGCTAACTATTCGCCCACCAGTGCGCGAACCTTGGCCTTTACTTTTGTTCTAATGTACCTCGAAGTGTTAAATCCCGGGGCATTGCCTCTACTTTTGACGTCTTTTGTACTCGCTGTCTGGACTGCTCTTTTTGTTGTCCGTTGGAAGTTGAACACAGGAGAAGCGATGTCAAGCGAATTTAGCCTGTTAGCTCTACATTCACGTAGCATTGATGGTTCATTCGGTATTGGTTCTAATGGCAAAAAATGCTTGTGTATGCTTCGTAATTCATTTATTGTAACAAGGGGCATTGAAGGTTCGTTGAATATTGGTTTTAATGGGAGTGGATGTATGAGTATTGTTCATTCTGCACGTGTTGTTACAAGCGACACCTTGACACATCAATACCAAAAGTGCGTGAAATTTGTGTGCGCTCACACGCGACCTAGTAGGCTGAGTATATCAAAGTTACTGTGTTCTCGGAACTGTTCCGAGCAAAGCTAAGTGATTCGATAACTTCATAAAGCTTACAGCAAACATTTAATAGCGTTCTAAACTTCGGAAATTTTTGGTATTTTATTGAATTTTGATAAAAGAATTTCTAAGTGTATCCTATGTTGAAATTATTTTGCGTCGAGAAAGTCCAAAATCGTATCTTCAATTTGTGCATGAATCAACAGTGAAGTAGTGACCACAAGTTGTTGTTGTTGTTGTTATTATTGTTATTATTATTATTATTATTATTATTATTATTATTATTATTATGTACTGGAATGTGTCAGCTGCTCAACTGCAGTTCTGTTGCAGCATATTGTATTACATCTTTTGCGTATGATTTCTTTTTTACGACGAAAATGATCGGGGTAGATTATTTTAATTTCTTTCGTTCTCCTCGATTAAAAAAGTTAAACTGGTATTTATAGAAAAAGCCTATCATACAGTCGTGTGAGTGAACGGTTTAAATGATCGTCGAAATACTCTGGTTCGCAAGAATTACAAATATTAATCTCACGGCTCGTTTTCAGTAAACTTTCTCGCCACACCGATGCAATTTTCAACATAACTCGACCGATAAAAGTTTTAAACACTTTCACAAAAACAAACTCGGAAGTTTCATTTTCCCCGAATATGCGGCCGTTACCGAAGCCGAAAGAAGAATAAACAGTTCTTTCATTTTATTATTTCCAGCTCTCACTAGAGCCAAACGCGAAACGAAACTTGAGTTCACTTCCTGTCGAAAAGCAGTAAACTGTGCTAAAACGGTATTTCAACACATTTTCCGTAAAGCTGCATATCCCTTAATGTAAATTGTTAACTCTTATTTTAATATGTGAAAGACTCCTTGTGTGGTCGTTTAAGTAAGAACAGACTAGCGGGAAACTCCGCAGGGAAAATTATTCAATTTACTGCTTTTGTGGTTCTAAGTACTTCCCAGCGTTTCGACGTTAGAGTCGGTGCTTAATAAATTGCGTGGGCTACCACCGCGTCAGTAGCATGCCTCTTCACCACCCCTTCTTTTTGCTTTGTCTTCGTCGAGGGGCAGTGGGGAGGGTAGTTAGAACCAATCTTGTTCTAGGTTTTTGTTGTTGTTGTTGTTTCGTTTTCATTTTCGCCTTTCTTTTTTTTCCGTTTTCGTCTTATATTTTGCCTTTTTTGTTTTCTCTCCGTCGTTCTGTTTCCTGGCTTTTTTTACTTCATTCTTTCCTTTTCTTCTTTCTTTTTCTCCTTAATTTTCTTTCGTCTCCTTTCTTTTCTTGCCTCAATTCTTTCCTTTCCTCCTTTTTTCCTTCCCCCTTTCTTTCCTTTCCTTTCATTTCCTCGTGTTTTCCCTCCCTCCGTTCTTTCCTTCCTTTCCTTTCCTCGTTTTTTCCCTTCCCTCCGTTCTTTCTTTCCTTTTATTTCCTCTTTCTTTCCTTCTTTCTTTTCCTTACTCTTCTCTCTCCTCGTCTTTCCTTTCCCCATTCCTCTCCTGTTTTCGTTCAGTTTTTTCTTTCTTTTCCTTCTCCTTGGTTTCCTTTCCTTCTTTCTCTTGTTTCTGTCATTCTTTTTCCTTCTTTCTCTCCCTTCGTTTCCATCTTACTCGTACTTTGTTTTCTTTTATTATTTCTTTTCTACTCTTCGCGTATTCCGCAAGCAAATAAGGAAATGGAAAACTTTTAGAAACTGCGATATTTAATCTAATCTTCAGTGGTAAAATAATCTCCATTTTAGGGATGTCGTATACGTAACCCACGAGAAAAAGAGCAAAAAATAAACAATTTGTTAAGAGTTCTTTTAATTTGAAAAATATTTCACTATTCTGTTTATTAGACCCAACTGCGTCTTCACCGCAGTATTACCAACCTTCTTTCGTGCAAATTCTCTTTCATTTGTTCCCCGCGGGCTTTTGTGTGTTTTTACGCTGCGCATAATCCAATTGCAAAGCTGGCTCTTAAGGATATCGTTACGCACGTTATTAAAATTTGAACTAGCATTTACTTTATTTCATATAAACAATATAAAACACTTCAATTTACTGCTTGTTAATTCGCTTTTAGAGCACTTGGACTCCATTTTAAGCTCGCAGGCGGTGGCGGTTTTAATAATTAATTGGCCTTCGGAGTTGGTTGAGGTCCTTGCTGCACTCTTATGCTTTCTCTTTGCTCTTCTCTCTCTTTCTCTCTCTGTCTGTCTCTCTCTCTCCCTTGCTCTCTCGCGCTCTCTTGCTCGCTCGCTCGCTCTCGTTGTGGCGTACGCGTCTAGTGTTGTCGTGCCTTTGAGTGTTTTCGGGCTAAGCTACTGTAGATGCGCTCCTCCCTTTATTCTGTTTGTACGCCCGGTTGTCGTCAGATGTGCTTGCTGCGAAATGCTTGTAACACGACAGCACCGGGCGGTTTTGATCCTCTGAATGTTAATGAAAACTGCAACATTTAACAGTGTGATATTACTCTTCCCTCCAATTTATTTGACTAAATTATTGTCTCAAGCAGATGCTTAACAATCAAATGCGATGGTTTTGATTGAAGTAGCGTAAAGAATGACAATAAAAATAACATTTCGCTATGAATTAGTTTTGAATATCAGTTATATATTTTTCTACTTTTGAAAACAGAAATCGAGAACCATTCTATATTGTTCTGTCTCTCTTCTAACCACTTGACCTACATATTGTTTTAAGTATTTTATTTATCGATTCCTGGTAAATTTAGTTTTCCTCTTTTTTTAAAAAAAAGTACTTCTTCCTTGCTGTTATTTTCATGTCGTTTTTCTCTCATCTCTGTTATTTGCCGTTCGCTCTCTGGTGATGCTTCTGAGCATGGCCAACGAAAGAAGAAGCAGGTCTAGGGTTGCCAGATATTTGAGTGAACTGTTCACTATTTCAATTATTGATTCACTAATTAGAAAATGAGAGCAGTGAACATGCGAAAAAAGTTTTTAAACTCTATTATAGCTGACTTTGCCCCCTTGAGAATCCTGGCTATCGTGCAGGTCCGCGCAGTTGTTTTGGTATTGGCCTCAAATCTACTAAAATTGTTTCAATATTGTGCGTCAGATCCGGTCTCCAATGCTAGCACCGAAAGAATTTTCATTGCTACATCAACATTCCATATAAGTGTACGGAAGTTAAAGAATTATTCAAGAAGATTTATAACTTCGTAAAAGCTAACTCAATCAAGCAAAAAGTATTGTCGAAAGTAGCTAAATAATCGATTGAGTTAAATAATAAGTCGAATCCAAAGAATGTTATCCAAAAATAATTATAGTAAAGCAGGCAACTGTGATGTTAATGTACTTAATAATAAATTATTGACTACTGTATCATTATTCAAAGATCATATAATAATAAAGCAGATGATTGTTATATTAATATATGAAAATGAATTTTGTTCAAAAATATCTCTTACCTTTTTATTCATCCCCTCCCCTCTGGTTTACTATTTTTAAGACATATCTGGGAACCCTAAGCAGCGCTTCCGCTAATGTCTCTTTTTTCCCTCCCTTTCTTCTTGCTGTACCAGGATCCTAGTTCAGAAAGCAGGTTTTTCTTTATTTGTCTCTGATCTATTTTAGTCAATTATGTTGACGTTTAAACATGAGATGGGCTGGTTGTTACGAGGGTTACTGGCAAACTTTGAAAATTATTAAAATTGACAGCGAGTTCAGGAAGCGTTGAATTTGATTTGCCAGAGTATATAACTATTCTTTGATATAAAGAAAGTGTAAACGTTCGGTATTTTTCTTAAATACTTCTTAATCTTTCAGAAAAAAATCTTCATCGTTTGGGAATAAAACTTGCTTTAAATTCATCATAATTTATTTTAAACTAATTATACAATTACTTTTTACTTTTATACTCAGTGATGGTTCAGTGTTCAAGTCTTGAATTTAGAGAAATTGATTTTAAGGAGAGTATCAAGAATATCTGAATATTTCAGATGTTTTTCATATTTGTATTTATCTCTGGGAGTAATGTATGACAGATGTATGCAATTCAGCATATAGGTTGCATGAGGGCACTGACCGCAGATTATTTTAGATTGTATCAAAATATACGTATTAAGCATGATAAATGTTGTAATAACGTTCCAGAGCTACCTTCCTGTTACCCTTTGAATTAAGCAAATTGCCTTTTAAACGAGAGTAGCATATACAACGGAATCCCGCTTCAGAAGTCTGCTCATTGAAAAATGGCTTCTGAATTCTTTTCTCATTGCATCGCACAATCACAGACTTCGATTTTTCGATTATGAAGCGGTTTTAAAACAGTTGCCTAATTTTCGACTTATTTTTTCTCTTTTCTTTTCTCCACCTGCACAATTTCCGGCGCACAACTCCAGCGTAAGTTCCTCGAAATACCCTTATTATCTCTCTACCTCCATTTTCTCCAACACCGTCCCGTATTTCACCGTGCAGTTTGAAACTTCCGCGTTTGTTTGGAGATCTTCTGTCACTGCATCGAGAACGGAATAAATTTACGCGTCACGTGGGAGTTTCCGAAATTAATAAGGACGCACAAAAGTAATTAGCAGGAATAATTTGCGTTTGGCATAAGAAAACTGAAACCTGTCAGAATTTGGCGTGAATCTATAAACAGAAAGGGTCACGAAAGGTGTTCTTCGTGTGTTGAATGTACGAGTAATGTGGGTTGAACAAAGTTTTTTCTTATAACTGTGCATATTCGAAACTTTTTTTGTATTTTTGAAAACGTAGTTCACGTTAATGTGGAGCTGATGGCACTTAAACGAGATTTGAGTCACTTAAACGACTTTTTTTACGATTTATGCGAAGCAAAAATCTACTTTCTCTATCCAAGATATTTGTTTTTCTTATATACTTGCTGTTAAAAATTCGGAACAAAATGTATTTGATCAACTATTATCGAGTATATGTCGTCTCTTAATTTTGTAAATCGGAATTTGAGTTACTCTTGTCTTTTGTCCGATTCGATAAACTACTCTCATCGATTACCCAATAAAAGGAAAGTTCAAGAGTTGGGGTACTAAAAAAGTTCCATTAAAAGTGTGAGCAACTTTCTCAATTTTACATTATGATCGGTTCAGTCTCTGATATATGTTACAAAGATGTATCTTACGTATAATAAAAAGACAATAAAACTTTGATTATACTCTAAAACTTAGATTTACTGCACACACTTGATAGACCAATCATTTATGATCTTAAAATCTTTGATCACTTTTACATTGTTGGAATTCAGTGTTCTAAAAGGATGTTACTGATAGTTTCCCAATAAATGTAGTTGCCACATTGATTTAAGCAAAATACGTGCCTGCCGTAATAATGAATAATAAATAGTGTATCTTCAATAGAAAGTAATTTACATAATTACGTAAAGTAATGTAATTATATCTGATATCCTATTGATACTGTAACGGTACGACCCGACGCGAACGGGAGACAATGAAATTAATATTAATTTTACTAATTTATTGTCAGTCAAGGCAGAATCGACGACGGATGTGAGCGCATACCTGCATCGGGGCCACGGGCGAGAGAGAGGGGCTAGGGTCTCTTTTTGTTTTTTTTTACGACGCTCATCCGGTCGCGGCGGCGAGGGGCGCGGAGCCGACGAGGGGCAGCGGGGAAGTAAGAAGGGTCGCTTTGTCCATTTGGCGGCGCGAGCGTCAAAGCGAATGACCACCCACTCCACGTTTATGGCCAAACGTATTTTTTTTCACACGGGCCGCGGAGAAAGTAGGCCAACGAATTTTTCCAAAGCCAACGGATATTTTTTGTACGCGACGCGTGCGGACATTGGTCGGAGGTTCGCCCCGCCACTCCGCCAAAATTTCAATTTCAGGCAATCAGGGCGACTTGGAGATGTAAATGGGGGGGCATGAGAGCTCTCGTCACGACGGGAAAGCTACGGCGAAAAAACTTCTGAGGTAGACACTGAACGTAACACTTCGATGAGCTAGACTTCGAAAGTAACGCCACGAGAGAACACTCAGTTCTAAATTCACGAGAGTTCGTTTCTGCGTGAACTCTGCGAGCCGACACTGCTCGTCGAGCTTCGCGAGACGTATTCGCTAACCAGTTCACATAAAGGGCTTGTACTCGCCATAGTTAGCGGGCAGTTATCCGCGACTTGTCGAACGCGATTGTTACCGACGCAATGACCGGTAATAATCGGAGTTGCACGCCCTACGCGTCTGCATTATTCGCCTAAGTTGATTGCGAGGCGAAAGTTTCGAGGAAGAGGGGCACGCGCCGCGGCTGTCAGTCAATGACCGCATCCCGGGTGCCTGGACGCGATCATTACTGGATGCTTTGACCTGCTGGCGGTGGCCACGGAGCAGCTGAGGGGACGGCCGACTTCAGGACAAAGGCGAGGGAGCGCCCTCTCCACTTTACCTGCCTGGAGCCGACGCCTTCAAACACCAAGAATGGTAATGTTGTTGTGACCGCAATAATGCGGAAGGACTGAGACTCCAGGAGAAAAGGGGTTCATTACGCCTTCAGCGTAAAAGTGTGAAAGAAAAATCCAGCGGCATAAACTCATAATTGTTTTGTAATTAATTTTGCTTGGGTATGGCAACCAACAATTGTCAGATAGTAGAAATTAAGCCGCCAGTATCACATAATGTAAAATCATTGTAAAAATTGCATCCTTCGTCTCACATTTTTAGATTAAATGATTATTGTTAAATCTAAATGTTGTGTTGTGTGTGTTTTTAAGAACCCATCACCAGTCCTACCACCGAAAAGCAGCAGTTTAAAAAGGGGGGTAGATTACAATACGCAAAAGTAAACGTTTTTTTGCAAGTTCTTGGAATGTGTTGTCGATTTGCCAGAATCTCAGGCATCAATTGTTCATGGAAGGTTAAATGCACGTTCAGTCAATAAAATCATAGTTAAATATGTGTTATTTTCTTGTGGTTTTCAATGACAAACATTAACGGTCACGTAACTTCTTGAATATTAGTGAATTTAAACACGCCTAATGCTACAGTAATTGACAGAAAAATTGATCTGCGCAGTTCGAGTTTCACATCACATTTAACCGTCTGCTTATGCGCAGAAGATGGTTATTACTGTTGACTGCTTTAACGCTATGCCGTGAATTCCCTATTCTCGGTTCATGTCAGCGGACCATTCTTTCAACATATTCTAAACAATTGAGAATTGCGGAAGACCACATCGCTCCACATATTGTTTTCTTCCACCAGAGGAGTCGATCCTCGTCTGTTAATGTGTTGGAAGTAGTAGTTCAAGGAGCGCAGTTGAAGGTGTTTTATTATTTTTATGTGTTGTGTTACGTTAATTCGTAACAACGCTCTGCATAGCCACGTACTGGTGTCGAACGTGGAGAGAATGAATCGTCCTTTAACCTTGTCAGTCCTAATCAGTTGTTGCCTTTTATCCCTTCGGCTAAGGGCTCAGCGCCTTTACATCCCCTGGGGTCCCAGTCAGCACCTAACGAGGTCCCATGATGTCTGGAGTTGCTTAACCTCGGAGCATAGTTAAGCATTTCGGGTTGAGGATATAACTTCTCGGCTGTCCGGGAGACACCGCGTCGTTGGCTGAGAGGCCACAGTTTCGCCTGTCATGTCGCAGGCTTCCTCAGAGCACAGATCTGAGGAAGCTTACGTGTGCGGGTTGAGGATAGTTATGTCTGGGATAGTTTTCGCGAATCATATTGATATTGACACTAAAAATAATATTGTAAGAATTGATACAACAAATAATGTCGAATAAGCCACCACCTACATGTTCAGTACTACCAACATGCCCGCAATCAAATACGATGTACAGGGACACCAAATACCCTGTTCTCTTTGCCGACACAAAAACCGTATTTATGGTGTCTGTCAAATTTTTACGTTGCATACGTCTTTTTTGCGATTGTGCAGATATGATAAGAATAGCAACTGTCGTGGAATTTAATTTTGCCCAGCTCTTAGATTATTCTTTAGGGTCGTTATGTGTAAATCGATCAATCACCTATGGTCCGATTAAAATAAGTTGGTGATTGACAGTTGGGAATGGAAGGGAGCGACGTTGACAGTTTGCGTACCACTGAGCTCGTGTTCCCGGGATACAAAGTAAACACTTGAAATAAATACTAATTAAATTAACCAAATCATACACTCATATTGTCTGAAACTACATCTTTAGAAGTAGAACTGTCAATCACCAACTTATTTTAATCAGACCATAGATACAATTATGTATCGATACTCTATTGTTATCATGCGCTCTTTCGATCGCGTTATCGCGAGAGGTGGCTCAGGGCATCAACTGATGTCACTGCGGTGCCTCTGAACGTGAGGTCCTAGGTTCGAATTCAGTCGGGGTTTGGAGGAGATTTCTAGCGGCCGGCTGCAGATCGGTAGTTTTCCGTGCTTTCTGCGATCAGCACCAGGCGAATGCCGGAGCAGTACCCTAACAAACGGGCCACGGACCGCGCGATCTTTCCTACCTCTTCCTTGTCCCATCCTCACTCCTTACACACACACACCCATACACACACACACACACACACACACACACACACACTTACACACTAACATGCACTTTACTACCGCACATGCCGGAAGACAGGTGGGAGCTGTGACGGTGCCCCGCTGGTGGGAGATACCCGGCTGGGGAAAATCCGCTAGGCGATGAAACACATGAACTGCACTTACGGGACTAATGACCTCGGTAGTTTACGCGCCCGGAATCACGAACAATCAACCAATCAATCGATCACGTTCCTTCCAACACCGAAGTTCTCGTTCAGTTTATCTCCTGGGCTATCCACTCATATCCCTCTCTCTCTGTCTCTCTCTCGTTCGCTCCTTCCTCACCGGCCAATGCCTTTCCCTCTCCATTGCCCCCGCCCCAAACCGCCCCCGCCGCAGAGGCGCCGTTTCCAATCACCGGAGACCATCCCTCAGCCCTCGTTGTCCTGCCCCTCCCTCCCTCCCACGCCGGCCGCAAGCCGCAGTGTCGGCGCCTGGTTATTGATGCGGCCGAAGCCTCGGAAAGAAAGCAGGGGCCGGGGGAAGATGGATTTACAGGAGTAGAGTCGGGAAGTGGAGGGCGTGAATCATGCACAAACATGGAGGCAGGAAAACAAATCGTGTCGCTGATTGTTGTTTAGTATTTTATTCTTTTATTTTCGTATGCCATAGTGTTTTAATAAATCTGAATAAAATTATATTAGGTAAATTTTGTAGGTTAATCTTTCATGATGTTTGCTTTGTTTCCTCTCTAGCATAAGAATGGGCCTAAAATACATATAAAACTGAATTGGCTGGAGAGTGAGGTTTTAAGATTGTTGGTGAGGATTAAGACACCCGCTCCCTCCATTTTTTGAATGTTTTATGCGAAAAATGTGTTTACTATTAAGGTTCTTTTTTGAAACTGTATTGATGTTCACACTGCAGTTTGTTCTCGGAAGAATGAAAAGAAAGCAGGCGTCAGTGGAAGATGGATTTACAGGAGTAGAGTCGAGAAGTGGAGGGCGTGAATCATGCACAAACATGGAGGCAGGAAAACAAATCGTGTCGCTGATTGTTGTTTAGTATTTTATTCTTTTATTTTCGTATGCCGTAGTGTTTTAGTAAATCTGAACAAAATTATCTTAGGAAATTTTGTTGGTTAATCTTTCATGATGTTTGCTTTGTTTTCTCTCTGGCATAATAATGGGCCTAAAATACATATAAAACTGGATTGGCTGGAGAGTGATGTTTTAAGATTGCTGGCGAGGATTAAGACACCCTCTCCCTCCATTTTTTGAATGTTTTATGCCAAAAATGTGTTTACTATTAAAGTTCTTTTTTGAAACTGTATTGATGTTCACACTGCAGTTTGTTCTCGGAAGAATGAAAAGAAAGCTGGGGTCAGTGGAAGATGGATATACAGGAGTAGAGTCGAGAAGTGGAGGGCGTGAATCATGCACAAACATGGAGGCAGGAAGAGACTAAAATAAATTGTGTTGGTGGATAGTGTTTGGTGTTTTACTTCGTCTTCGTATCAAGCTTTTCGTATAATATTTTATTAAATTGAAGACCTTAGGGCAATAACATGCTATGCCACATTTCTGATGAAATTGAAATATTAGTGTATTTCGTCACTCCATAAATGTATGTAGATGTTGTTTTTTTATGAGAAGAAAATAAATTGTGTCGGCTGATTATTGTTTAGTATTTTATCCTTTTCTTTTTGTATGATAATGTTTTATAAAGTCTGAAGAAAATTATGTTGAGAAATTTTTAGGTTAATTTACCATGATGTTTGCTTTGTTTTTTTCTACTACAATAATGGGACTAAAGTACACATAGAAGTGGATTGGCTGGAGAACAGTGTTTTAAGACTGCTCGTGAGGATTATGACACGCCCTCCTCCCGATTTTCCTGAATGTTTTGTGTGAAATTTATATTTATTTTTATTAAGGTTTTTAACTGTATTTGTTGTTCACACTGCAGTGTGCTCTCGTCTGTTTCGGATGCGATTGGAATACCGGAAAGAAAGCAGGGGCCAGCGGAAGATGTATTTACAGGAGGAGAGTCGAGAAGTGGGGGGCGTGAATCAAACTTGGAGGCAGGAAGATACTGAAATAAATTGTGTTGCTTGATGGTGTTTAGGGTTGTACTTCTTCTTCGTATGACGCATTGCGTATATTATTTTATTAAATTAATTCGAAGAAAGTCATTTTAGGAAATGGAAGATCGAATCGAGCTAACTGCATTTTCACAGTAGTTGCAAACTTTGTTTCGTAAAACATTTCCAAATTTGAAAGTCATGGAAATATTCTACAAATCAGAAAATGTCGGAAATTTTGTAGGTTACTCTTCTATGGTATTGTTTGCTTCATTAATTTTTTTTCTTATCTAAACATGGGACTAAAATTACACAGAGAACTGGATTAGAACGAGAATGAAGTTTTTAGGGGAGTATTAAATAGTTTCGACTTTAAGAAAACATTCCTTGAGTGTTTTATGCACAAATTATGTTAATTTTTATTAAAGTTCTTTTTAAATTATTTTGAACGGTCGGAAGAATGGAAAGAAATCATGGGTCAGCGGAAGGTGGATTTACAGGAAGTGGACTGGAGAAGTGGAGGGTTGAATTAAGCACAAACGTGGAGTCAGGGAAATACTGAAAATTAAATAAATTGTGTTGGTTGATGTCCTTTAGTATTTTATTATTCCTTGGTCGTGCACCATTATCTCTTATTAAATAAATTCGAACAAAATTATCTGTGAAAATGAGAGATCGTAACGAACTGCAGTTGAAAGTGAATTGCAATTCATGTGCTACATGAATGCAAAGTTTCAGTTTTGTAAAAGAATTCTAGTTTTGAAAGTCATGGAAATATCCTTAAAATCAGAAAATGTCGGAAATTTCGTCGCTTACTTTCGTATGATTTTGTTTGCTTTTTTTTTTCTATTATCTAATAATGAGTCTACACAGCTGAATTTGCATGAGAAAGTTGTTGTAAAACTCTGCTCGTGGAGATTACAAAAGAGGCCCCAGTCCGATTTTCTTGAATGGTTTATACACAAATGATATTGTTATACAACCATTAGTAAACGCGATTCTTTTAGGACATGCACAGCGTTCTCAATTTTTAGCACTAGAGCTAAAAGTGAGACGATGGTCAACTGACCAGAAAAAACTGTGAATGCAATAAAGAAAAGAAAATACTAACGTCTGACTCGTCAGCTATAATACTATTGACTATAATGTAGTACATCATCAAGTAATGTGAATACTTGAATTAAAATGAAACGAAAGTAAGGCTGTTTAAAAAATAGTGTGTGGCACACTTGGTAAAAGTTATTTTTATTTTGCTCGCAGTTTGCGTCACTCGGCATATCGGCCACGAGCCCAAGATTTCCTACTCTCAAAATAAAAATGTCACTTTTACTACTCGTATCATAAATATCTATTATTTAATTAATGTTCTTTTTTAAAACTGTTTTGCTGTTCACACTGGAGTTTGCTCTCGTCGGTTTAGGATGCGGTTGGAATACCGGAAAGAAAGTAGAGGCAGCGGAAGATGGATGTACAGAGATGGATTCGCGAATTGGAGGTCGTGAATCATGCACAAACAACGAGTCTCAGCGCCTGAAGCAGAAGACTTAAAAGAAAATAAATCGTGTCGGAAAGCGTATCGGTTGAAGGTGTTTAGTGTTTTATTATTTATTCTTCTTTCCATGCCATAATTTTTCGCGGATAGGAAGTGAGGTAGGGCGAAGGAGAGTAAGGATGAGAATGATGAGAAGAATGAGGAGGAGAACTCCACCAAAGTAGGAGGAGGAGTAGGAAAAGAAGAAGAAGATGATGATGAAGGAAATGGAGGTTCAGGCGAAGGAGAGGAATGACAATGTGAGATGAGACGAAGGAGAACAATGAGAGTGATGAGAAGAATGAGGAGGAGAACTCCACCAAAGTAGGAGGAGGAGGAGGAAAAGAAGAAGAAGAAGATGATGATGAAGGAAATGGAGGTTCAGGCGAAGGAGAGGAATGACAATGTGAGATGAGACGAAGGAGAACAATGAGAATGATGAGAAGAGGAGTCTGATTCATGAAAAATGTGTGATGACAAGAATTAGGAGATTGCAAACCCCACAAAATTGGAGGAGGAAAAGAAGGAAATGAGATTCAGACGAAGAAGAGTAATGCGGAGGTGAGTAAGGCGAATAAGAATGAGAATGACGAGAAGGGAAGGAGGAGGAAAATGAATAAAAGGGGAAGAAAAGTTACATTTTCACGCACTCTCTACGCGGAATTTTCTCTTAAGATTCCGACGGTTAACTTGGATATTACGAGAAATACACTATTGACTGATGACGGTTCAATGGGAAGTGAATCTTGGGAAGCAGAACTGACAAGCCTTTCTCCAAGAATTTGAAAATCTTCGTTTGCCAAAGAAGTGAAGAAAGAAGGAAGCAGCCAGATGGAGTACTCCCGGTCGTTCCTTATTGATCGTGCTGTTCTGGAACAGCGCCAAATATTTAATGTCTTTATAGCCTCTTTGAAGTGCGACTTCGACCCCGACGCACCCTCGGTAATCGGTATGAGAGGGTTAAAGGAGTCATCCACCCTCAAACTTTAGAAGAATGTAATGTGCCAATGATTTTCAATTCTGCGGTCTTTAGTAGTAACAATTTCAAAATAATATTTCGGACTAGAGTCGTATGGTATTTGGGCATCAGCTACAATTCATTCAGGTTGACCGGTTTTTCGAAGAAAAAAAAAAAAAGGAAAATATAGAGCAGAAAATATGCAGAGAAAACGCAGGGAAATGAATTGTTTTATCAAGCTAAAAGCTTTTAATATGAGGCCATTGTAGGATGATTTTGAATCATGGCTTCAGAAATCCTCTTCAATTATCGTTATATGGTTGTATTAATATCTGCCATTATGCTTTTTTAACAGTCGTGTGCAGTTATTGAAGTACTTTATATAACGCAAGTTGTGGATATAATTTAACTATCTCATTAGGGAAATTAAATGAAAAATTAGGATGTAAAGTTTACTTTCATTTTTATTTTGGTTATTCACTGTTATTTCAATTTAATTCTGATTAATTTAATTTAATACACTGTCCCATTAATGTAATTCTGAGAAAACGGGAAATGCCCTGGGGAAACACAGAGTAAACTGATGACCAATGGACATACTGGCAGTGAAACTGCATAGATGTGTGTAGATTTACACATCATTAAGAATTTCCACCTGCCAATTTCCGTGAGCATCATATGAAGGATAAACAGATTAGGAACAACACGAATACAATAACTCCATACCTCCAAAAATGTGACATACAATGAAACTACTTTAGACCGTAAAAATGCAAAGGATTTCCGAGATCCGCATCCGAAAGAAAACGTGTTGGTTAGTGTAAAAGAATGTAACACACGGAGTGTTTGTTGCGACTGCTAGAAAAACGAAAGTGAGTGAAAACTAGAAATGTCATTTGCAAATAGATCTGTCCCTCCTACTCATCACGTATATGTGAATAATTTTATAGATAATGAGTATTCCTACTTTCATCACTACATTATAATTTCCCATTGACAGTCACATCTTTTGAAAATACTATCAAATTCACCCCACATATATGTTCACTAGTCACTAGCATTATTCAAATATTTCTGTTACAAGCCACATCACAATCATCGCTTTGTCCACTTCAATAATATCTACTTCATCACTGCCAATTCTTCCCACCATTTCTACTTCGAACCAGGTTTTCCGTACTATCAGGTTTTTGTCCAGTTTCCCTGATCCATTGAGCAAATGCTGAGATTGCCCCTTGTTTTGCTTCTGGACGTAAATGTAGCTCCACTGTGCGCACGTTTTGTTCAACACTCCTTTTGCTTGTAGTGGTAGGAGTACAGCTGTGATTAAGTTAACATTTTGTTAGTAATACAAACAATTGAAAATTGTCATTATAACTCCCAAACGAGGCGATATTAAAAACTAAAATTTTGAGGCCGAGGGCCTCAAAGAAACGTTTTTCACACCATAATCTATAGTATGAGCTCTTCTCGAACATTCTATTACATTTTTATTGTTCCGGAGCTTCCCGATATTATCTCACCCGTTCCGAGACGTGCAGAATCATCAAGTAAGTGTGAATGAGAGGGACAGAGAGCGGCAGAGTCAGAGAGAGACAGGACAGGGTGAGGGAAGGAGGGAGAAAGGGAGATGGGAGGGGAAAGAGGGAGATGAATGGCAGAACAACGTCTGCCGGATTTTCCTCGTACACAAATAAATCAAGGAACTACCGTTGTCTCCACTGTCATCTCCGCTTTCATCATCGCCACCCCCTGATCCTTCTCAGACGCGGACAGCTTCAAAATTACGAAGAGAACACTGAATTGATTTTTCAAGAGTTGCGTCTGCCTGGCTCACTTAACTTGTCAACGGAAACGTTTGAAACGGCGAAAGCAGTTGCTGTTCCTGGCAAATTTTTCTGCGTTTTTTTATGCGTTGTTCTTTGGTGTTCTGCTTTCCTTCTCTTTCTTTGCTATTCCATGAATCACCCTCCGTTCAGTGCTTTTGAATGGTGGATGTTCAAGAAATTTGAAATACAGCGAAGAGATAGCTAATTTCGAGATTCCACTGTATTGATGCTGATATTCATTAAATCGCGTTTCTATTTTGTGGTAGTTTTGAATATACTGATAAGGTAACACATGTGTCTACTTTTATATTTTGAGTAATGTAGTCTTAAATACTTCTTGTTACTGATTTCTTTGGAGTTATTTCACATTCAAAGGAGTTATTTCACAATTATTTCATTATTTAAAATTTTTTTTTCTAATATACAGTGAATTTATAGATGGTGACTTCTGTTATGTTTTGAGCAATATTTTATGCGATTTTAAGTTATTTTTCGAGCTACAAATCTGACACATGGGACAAACCACTATTTTTTCATCAAATGCTTGCTGTAGAATTTTTTCGAAATCGCGAATTCTGGGGAAACACAGTTATTCGCTAACCATTGCATTAGACATCAGAAAAGTTAGGAAAATAATTAGACATTTCGGTTTGTCTGTGTTAGTCTTACTGAGAGAGCATTGAATCCACTCCATTACCGAACCACTAACGTCATCACTAATATCACGACAGCCATACAAATCTCCACTATCAGTATTTGAACAATTACTAGCACCGCTATCTTCGCCCCCACCGCTACCGTTTACTGCCTCTTCTTTCCTATCCCATTCGCAACTACCGTCATCATTGCCAACATCACTTGATGCCTTCAGCACCATGACGTTTACTACCATCTACGTCACTACCCTCACCAATTGCTTCACCATCGCTTCCATTGCAAATCACACCAACGTTGACGAACATCAGCTTCAATATCTTCACCATCAAATACATCACGATCTCCATTATCCCATCCCAATTCTACCACGCCACCGTCACCATCAACCTCGCCGCCACCAACAATATCACCACGCTCACCATCAACACCAGTACCAATAATCCCACTTCACCATTATCTACCATAATCAGCGTCAACCCTACCACCTCGTTCATGCACATTTCTACAATAATAATTACATCATCACCATCAGTTCACCAGTTACCATCAAATTGACAATCGCCATCAACTCACAATCACCAATCACTTCACCATCACCATCTACTTGACCACAATCACCATCAACTTTACCACAATCACCATCATACTCACTACAATCTCCATCATATTCACCACAACTTCACTACCATCAACATCAATTTCACCACCATCACCAATTTCATCGCTAACAACGTAACCAGCATCAACTTCACTACTGTCATCACCAACTTAGTCGACTTGTCCCCCCGTATGCATATAAAACCCACCTCGAACATTTTTTATCTCGCCCATCTTCAACACCACCAAATCCAGCATTACCATCATCACTACCCCCCCCCCCAACTCACCACCACCACCACCACCACGAACACCGACTGCCCCGCCTTCGCCGCCGAATCTCCTTCGTGGCAACGACTCCGCAATTGCGAAGAGAAAGCGGAATTGATTTTTCAAGCTGAGGCGGTGACGGCACCGCGCTTACTTAACCCTTCAGCCGCGGCGGCGGGGGCTGGGGGGGCGGCGGCGGGGGTTGTGGGAGCGGTTGTTGTGCGCGGAGGATTTTTCTGCGTCGTCCTCTCAACCGCCCATATTTCTTCACCCTCCGCTCGGCCGCCCGCGCCGCGCCGCCGCCGCCGCCGCCGTGGGCGTGGCACTGTGGGTACGAACTGCACCCCGCGAGGCGCAACCCCTGGACGCGGTGAAGGGTTGGCGTGCTATATAATATGCAGTGTTGCCACAAGTTATCATGTCATATTTTAACTTTTACAGTATTGTGATCATGGGAATTTTTCATTCAGAAACACACCGGGAGAGATGGCTCTTTGCATCAACCTGATGTCACTGCAGTCCCTCTGACCGGGAGGTCCTAGGTTCGAGTCCCGACGGCGGTCGAATTCAGTCGCTGTCCGGAGGAGAATTCTAGCGGCCGGCTGCTCTGATCGGTAGTTTTCCGTGGTTTCTCCGATCAACACCAGGCGAATGCCGGAGCAGTACCCTAACAAACGGGCCACGGACCGCGCGCGATCTTTCCTTCCTCATCCTTGTTCTATCCTGTCCTCTTACACACACACCCACTTACACTAACATGCACTACATGCCGGGAGACCGGTCGGAAGCTTACAGCTTGTCCCGGCTGGGGTGATGCCCCGCTGGTGGGAGATACCTGGTTGAGGGGAATCCCCGCTAGTCGACGGTAGGTCAACGCCAGATCTCGCTATCGGGGGGGGGAGATCATCGCCATCTCCCGAGAAAAACACGCACTACACTTACGGGACTATCGAGCAGTAGTTGACGCGCCCGGAAACATCAATCAACCAATCATTCAGAAACAAAACTTCGATCACAAAACATCGATGCTAAAACATCCATGGTAAAACATCGATGCTAAAATTTCGACGCCAAAACATCGGCGTTAATACATCCGTGTTTCTACAAAAACAGGATGTTTGAAAACATCGACATCGATGTCGCATCCCTAGTCCGTGGGACCGCTGGTTTGGTTGTCCCGCTGCGCCATCTAGCGGCGTGGGCCCAGTGCGTGGCGCGCGGCCTTCGCGGCCAGCGCGGGCTCGCTCTAATGAAGTTCCGGGCGCCGGCTCCCGCGCGCCGGAAAATTGCCCGATTTGAGTGGCGATGGGCTGGCGAAGCGCGCGGCGTGGCGCGGCGCGCCGGAAGGAGCGGAGGAGAAGGGGGAAGGGAAGGCAGAGCGACGTGACGCCACAGCGCCTTTCCGCCCACGCACCGCCGCCGCCCTCACCCCGCCGCCTCCACTGCCCCGTCTCCGCCGCCTCCACCACCACCTCCACCACCACCTCCACCTCCTCCACCGCCGTCCCCTCCACCGCCGTCCCCTCCACCGCGGCCTCCACCGCCGCCGCCTCCAACGCCACCGCCACCACCGCCTCCACCTCCACCACCGCCGCCTCCACCCCCACCGCCGCCGCAGCCGTCTCCACCGCCGCCGCCGCCAGCGCCTCCACCTCCACCACCGCCGCCTCCACCCCCACCGCCGCCGCCGCCGCCTCCACCGCCGCCGCCTCCACCACCACCACCTCCACCGCCGCCGTCGCCGCCGCCTCCACCTCCACCACTGCCGCCTCCACCCCCACCGCCGCCGCCGCCATCTCCACCGCCGCCGCCTCCCCCTTCACCCCCTCCACCGCCGCCGTCGCCGCCGCCTCCACCTCCACCACCGCCGCCTCCACTGCCGCCCCCACCATCGCCGCCACCGCCTCCACCGCCACCGTCTCCACCGCCACCACCTCTACCGCCGCCGCCTCCACTCCCACTGCCGCCGTCGCCTCGACTGTCGCCTCTACCACCACCACTACCACCGCCGCCGCCGCCCCCGCTTCCGCCTGTGTCCGTTCTGCGGCCGACGTGCCCTTTTTTCTCTTTCGAAGAAATTTGCGTCCGGAAGAGTGGTTTGCTCGGTTGTGAAAGGGATGCTTTTCTTGTGGGAAATGGATGTTCGATTTTTGGAATCTTTTTGTTAGACTCTTCGTCTCATTATATTTAAGGGAAGGAAAAAATTAGGGGTTTGATGTTAAATAGTATTAATTCCTACGATTGAACACATGAAGTATTTTAGAGCAATTTTTGTTGTTGTTATTTTTTTTACAAACGAAGATTGTGCATGTTCGTTATGGTTAAAAACGTCGTAAGGTCGATAAACAGCAAATAAGGCACGCATTGCAGTTCGTAAACAGGCGACCCTAAGTTTATAACCAAGTTTATAATTCGACTCTGTTATTTGTGTTATGGACCGTGTATCGTTCAATACTTATCGTATTATCTCTTTTCTAACACAAACCATATAAACAATAAACACCATTTCTTAAGTGTACTAATACGTTATATTTAGCAACAACTCATATGCTTCGATTGTTCTTAACGGACTGTTATATCCTTAACGGAACGCCGGCTTTAAAGAATCAATCAACTATGCGTTATTTTTCATGGCAAGGCCCAGACCATCGGCCCGCTCTTGCTCCTGCAAATGGAAGACACCATGCTTGCCCACGCTTGCATAATGCTTGCCCATGCTTCCCCATACAAATGTCGCTTCGCTCCTTTAACAGAGAAAGGAGGTACCACTCGGACGACGAAACGGGTGACTTGAATTTAGCTCAGAGGTTTCGTACAGGCTTGAGGATCTTTTACTGGCAGTAAATCTACAACATGGAACTGCTAGCTTTATTCGCCTCTGAAGGAGGGTGTACGAAGGATGTTTTCTTTAGTAATCAGGTTTGAACCTGCGGGACTTCCATTGCGTGTAAATGTGGCAACAGGTATATCAGTATTCCATACGCTAACCGTTATACAAAGTCGAAAAATTACTTACCGTTCCTTCATTTGGTTGCGTTAAATCGATATAACTTTATTTTTACAACGATATTAGCTTTCTAATATAGTACTAAGAAAAAAAATCTTGCCTTCGCCCATTGTATTTTTCCTTGCTGTGTTTCCGGCTGTTGGCTGTAATGAGAGTTGAGTTGTAATGAGAGTTGTAATGGCTACGGAAAGACGGAGTATGCGTTTTTCTTCCGAGAAAAAGTCGCACACAGGAGAGTGGTTCGGAAGGTTGGGAAAGAAATGCCTATAAATGGGTAACCGATATTTGATGTCTCTAATTCCATCGATCTCCCACATTCCCCTTAAAATGTCCATAGGTTTTTTCCGCTGCTGCACCATACGGTCTCTTTTCTGCGGCTTTGCTGCAACGGAGCGACCATCTGCGGTGAAAATAGGATTCAAAATATTATTCTATGGTAATGCAATGTCTTAAAGTCCGTTGGTATATCACACAGATAAATCCCTTTATGTGTGTAATAGATTACCTACTAAATAAAACATAAATAAATTTTTTAAATGTGGAAAAAAATGAGATGTTCACATTTAAATATTTTTAACCCATTCAACCAAGCACTTGAAGTTTTCGATTAGATTTTTTTTTCTTTCAAGAACAAAGACTGTATAAAAGAATCGTTTCTGTGTTATATGGCGCACCTTGTTCTATGTTTCACCTTTCACGTTTCACCTTTCACACACATTGACTTCCACGCTAGTTACGGTGGCAAATAGAAAGATTTTTTTCCCTTCCAGCAATTTGGGAGTTTGTGAAAGTAAATGGTTTTATGTGTCAAATGGACGTTCGATTTCTGAAATCGATTTAGAAAATGTCTGGTTCACCTTTCGTCCTCATTGTTTTAGGAATGATGTTTTTTCGTAAAATATTCCAACTTAGATGATGCATTTAAAAAAATGAAATGTAATTTTAGATTTGTGCCACTTCATGTGACTTTAAGGATGTCGTTTTGATTTGATCGTACTCCATTTAAGCACGTCTTTAAAGATGGAAAATGTCAGAAATATCTAACCTGTTGATGAATTAATTGGCAACAAGGGCATTTTCAGAACACGACCTAAGGTATTTGCTTGATTGATGTGTATAATTGCTATTTACATGCTTGAGTTATATGATGCGTGATTTATGTATCGTTTCACACAGGGTCTTACCGAATAATTGACATACGATGCCGTTTTATGTTTTTCCGAAGTTGCAAGTTTCTCTCAGTAAAATGAGAAAACAAGGAAGCATAAAACCTTCTATCTGGAAAAAAGATCTTAATCTTTCTTAGAGAACGGATTTTCTATTCAGTTTATACTCTTCATAAGATCGGTCTGCGGGATTTTGAAAGTTGGAATGGCTTCCTTTTTACCACGAAAAGTTTTTACTTATGTGAGGTGGGTTATAACTCATCTGTGCTCCCTGTTGGAAAAAGAGAGTCGTCTTTTTACGCTCTTTCTCGCGAAGTATTGGTTCCTTAAAAGGTGTTGGAGTGGAATCGTCTTGCGTGAGGCATTAATATTTCTTACAAACAGATTGGTATTGCCTTCATCATGGAGATTTTTCTAATGTGTACAGAAACCTATTGTAGTATGTAGGTGATTGATAATTTTTGTCGATCGAAAAATGTAAATGTATGTGTGCGTTCATTGTATCTTGTTTTAATAACCTGTCAGTCAGGCAATGTAAATGTAATCAAAACTATTAGCCCTTAAATGTTATTCAATATTTCATGATTGCAGATCAAAGATTATTTTTTGTTATTCACGCCAATAAATATGCAGTTCGTCTCGTAGCAAGGAACCATCAACAGAACTAAGTGAATGGTTTCTTAAACGAGACCAAATTCGAGATTTTTCACGAGGCACGAAAAACTTCATAGCGTATACTGCGATTTTTCTAAGAGCGACCCTCAAGACCACTCAAATCCCATCTTTGCGATGGAATATGTCGCGGCATTTCGCGTCTTTTCTCGGTCTTCCCGGTAGAAGTCGCATGATCGCAAGCACTGCTTCATACGGTCGCGATCGTGCGAAATCTAGCGGAACGACTGAGAAAGACGCGAAATGCCGTGACATATTCCATCGCGAAGATGGGATTTGAGTGGCCTTGAGGGTCGCTCTTTGAAAAATTGTAGTATAGACATTCATAGTAATGAATTTATGACTTTCCCCCACCTTTCATCTTTCAGTATTTTTGGCTCTTGCCAAAAGGAAAAAGTCAGTAGATAGCGCCAGTTGTTGGGAATAACTTGGGGACATATATCAAAACATGTAATTTTGGACTTATTTGGTTCTTGTAAGAAAACCCTCAATCAAGTGCGGTGCCGCACCAGCGGACGTGGAAATAGTAAGAACGGAGACTTTTTGGTTTAATGTTTAGCATCGCTATTAAATGATAGAATTGATGGCGTGTTGTTAGCTAATTGCATTCTCTCTAATAACGCAGAACATAATTTATATCAAATCTTGTTTTGGTACCCTGATTTAATTAAATTACAATGTTAACCATGGATTGTTGTTAGGTAAACTTCGCAGACTTGATTTTAATGCCCTCACGTACAGATTGATGGCAAGTTATCTCTCAGAAAGGAAACAAATTGTAAAATTAAATAATGTTTCCAGTAACAAGCTACCTGTAACTTGCGGAGTTCTTCAAGGAACCGTTCTTGAGTCTGTACTATTTCTGCTCAAAAGGACATTTTTGTGACCCTACCAGAGGGTTCGATAGTTGCTTTTGTTGATGGTATGAAAAGTACTGAAAGGTAAAACTTGGTCTCTGATAACGTAGCCGAGTATGAAACTCATTACAGCGTAGTTGTATGGGAACTTTTTGAGAAAGAATGTACAGAAACATTTTTTGTGAAATAACTTTTATAGTATTCCGGATATTGTTAACTTAAAAAAAACTTAAAAATCTTGTGCATTTTAACTGTCAGTTAACTTCCCTGCGTTTCCTTTATCCGTTATAAAGGAAACTGCGGATTTAGGTAGTAGTCTTACGTTTAACCGAAGTACATCAAAAGTAATAAATATTTTTGCTAGTCTACAGAAATCCTTCTGAAAGCGAGCCCACAAAAAATCATTATTATCGTACATTTGCAACGCACCTATCTCTGTCGCGAAGATGACGTAATTGCAGAAATCGAGAGATGAATTTTATGAAAGAAACAATTAACAAATATAAGTCACTGCCTTATCCCCAGTAGAAGTCCACTTGTTAAAAGGAGAGGAATTATTAAGTTTCTCTCTTTTCCTATTCCCTTTTCCTAGCTAGAGCCAAGCTAATAGCCAACATGCCTTAATACTAAAAGTACATCAAAGCAATGAAACTTTCTGTAAGTCTACAGAATTCCTTCTGGGAGCGAGCAAGCAAAAAATTCGTAATTATCAGACACTTGCAACAGAGGGAAAATGATGTACTTTCAGATACAGATGATTTTTATGAAAGAAACAACAAATAAGACTTAAGCCAAAATACCTTAAGAGTATACCCGGAATAAGTCTACTTGCTGAAGGAAGAGGAATCTTCAATTTTCTGTATTTGCCTATTTCGTTTTCCTATTGTTCTGATGAACGAAACAAGCTAATAGAGAGGACCAGGAATTATTATGTTTTTCTATTTGCTTATTTCCTTCTCTTGTATTTCTTATAAAGAAACCAAGATAATCGAGAGGAAGAGCAATTATTAATTTTCTCCATTTGCCTATTCCATTTTCCTATATTTCTTATAAACGAGCCTAGGTAATCGAGATAATACGCCTTAATACCAAAGCAATAAAACTTCCTTCACGTCCAGTAGAATTCCGTCGCGAAGCCAACCCCCAACCAACAAAAAGAAAAAGAAGAGAAAAAAAATCGTAATGAACAGAGATTTGCAGCAGACCCCTCCCCCCAGCAATGCTCGGAGGAAGACGTACATTTTCAGATGTCGAGGCGTCGCTCTTTAATAAAATTCCGGCAGACCCGACAGCCCGTGCGGCATATTACTCCGACTGCGCCCAGCTCAGCGTTGGAAAATACTTCCAGTCCGCACGCACTGTCGCCTCTGCTCCACCCAAACTGCCCGTCTCCCTTCCTCGCGTCTCGCCTAATTTGTCTCCGGTGCTTTCGCGAAGCCGGATTGGAAGTTGGAGAAGGATTTTTTTTTTTTTTTTTTTCGTCTCCGCTGGGGAAATTTCTTTCCTTGCTTGTTGTAAGTGGCTATTGCAAGAGAGTTGGGTAGGGTGGGAGTATCGTTCTGAAGACGGATTTCATTTTTCTGTCAGGGTTGAAGTTTTTCGTGTGTGGGTGGATTGCTGCTTTTGAAGGGCCCATGTTGGGTTGGTGCGGAAATTGCACAGTCGAAACAAGACCACTGAGGCGAGACTGCTGTCGAAGGGAAATTTAAGAAAGTGTTTAAATAGGCTCGTAAAAATACAACGGTTCAAATTGAGTCGTTAAGCCGTCGTTTTTGAATAGTTATATAAAGACATTGGAACATCTTTAAGAAATAGCGATGTAGAGATGTGAAGTTGTGGCTGAATTTGAACTTGCTCTGTTACAGTTTGATTGAAGATTGTTTCAATGAGGTCGGAAGTTTGAGGAGAGTTTTCCCCTCTGCTTGTGACATTTCGCCCCCTGATTGTTCTAAGTAGCTATTGCGAGAAGGTTGGGGGAGGGGGGAGTATCGTTCTGAAGACGGATTTCATTTTTCTGTCAGGGTTGAAGTTTTTCGTGTGTGAGTGGATTGGTGCTTTTGATGGGCCCATGTTTGGTTATTGTGGACGTTGCGCAGTCGAGACAAGACCCCTGAGTCAAGACTACTGTCGAAGGGAAATTTAAGAAAGTATTTAAATAGGCACGTAAAAATACAACGGTTCAAATTGATTCGTTATTTTGCAATAGTTATATAAAGACATACGTACATCTTTAAGAAATGGTGATGTGGAGATATGAAGTTGTGGCTGTATTACAACTTGCTCTGCTACAGTTTGTTTGATGATTTTTTCAATGAGATCGGACGTTTGAGGGTTTTTTCTCCTCTGCGTGGGGTGTTTCGCCTCCTGATTGTTGTAAGCGGCTATTGCAAGTGAGTTGGGGGAGGGGGGAGTATCGTTCTGAAGACGGATTTCATTTTTCAGTCAGGGTTGAAGTTTTTCGTGTGTGGGTGTATTGGTGCTTTTGAAGGGCCCATGTTGGGTTGTTGCAGAAATTGCATACACAGTCGATACAAGACCACTGAGGCGAGACTGCTGTCGAAGGGAACTTTAAGAAAGCGTTTAAATAGGCTCGTAAAAATACAACGGTTCAAATTTAGCCGTTAAGCCGCGGATCTGCAATTGTTATATAGCAACATCTATACATCTTTAAGAAATGGTATTATGGAGATGTGGCGAAGTTATGGCTGAATTAGAAACTGTTCTGCTATCTGCTATAACTATTTGTCTGATGTTCTCACAGTAAGATTGACGACTTAAAGAATTATTTTAGCCTCTGTTCGAGACATCCCGAATAGTGTAAACTGGCTATTGCGAGAGAGCTGATGAAAAGAGGAATGCCGTTCTGAAGACTGATTTCATTTTCTGTCAGAGTTGAAGTTTTTCGTGTGACGATGAATTGGTACTTTTGACGGGCCGATACTGGGTTGTAGAAATTGCCCAATGGAAACAAGACCACAGGAAGAAGACTGCTGTCGCAGGGGTTTTTAAGAAAAAAGATATATTTACGCTCGTAAAGTAAGTATTAAAAACTCATAAAAAACAAAGTTTAAATGCAGTCGTTATGTTGTAGTTTTGCGATGGTTAAGCAAGGAACATTCATACAACTCAACGAAATGCTGACATGAAGATGCGGTGAATTTGTAGTGGCCGTATTAAAAGCTCCTCTGCTATAATTTTTCTAGTGCTTTCACGGTTTTTATTGTTGGAAGTTTGAGGATTTTGTTTCTCCTCTTTATTCAACGGAATTCGTAGACTTTGATGCCAGAAACGAATGCTCTTACATGTCAGCTTTAAAATTCGCGGCTGTACTTTCAAACGATAAATCACCTCATTCCGCACGACGGTTATTATATTTCAGGTAAACGGAAGTCTATTGGCTGTATATCAGTGTCGCGAAAATCTGGTTCCCATGATGGATTCTCCAAGTTACAAAGTTTCGAGCTGAGTTAACCACAGCCTGTGACTATAGATTTTTGTTTCTAATGTTCCTTTTGTGCAGGAGAAGTGGGTTAATAAAGGTTTATCGGATTATTTGGCAACGTCGCCCACGTGAGAGTTAATTGCGTTGGTTTATAATGGAGTTCATTGAAAGCAAGCGTGGAAAATACACTCTAATGTAATTTGATGTAGTGTAACCATGACAACAGTGGAGCACGTGTTCTAGCGCGAAGGGAATTCGTGTATTCGAACGATGTGTTGCTTTTAGGTTTGCTTACCCTTCAAAGGTGAAAACGTGAAGTAGTTTCTAAAAGACGTGAACGGTGAAGAATCAAAATACAGGATGTTTTTTGCAGTGTCATACGTGGATATTCGTTAGAGTAGTCGGTTATTCAGTTGATCTATCGAACAAATGATCTTAATGGTTAGCAGTGTAGGGAACTCAAAGTAAACCTCCTGAACATAACAGCGTTTATTCTTGTCTGCACATCTCTGCAGGCTGGGCAGACGTTCGTGAATTTCAGGTTGAACGTGGCAGTAAGCGAAACGCGATGGGCCTATTTCAATTTTAACGTGTACGAAATTGCTTCCATAATTCATGAAATTAACGCAGAGAGAGAGAGAGAACAGGCGCTCTAACGCACTCAAATTGCCAACGCTGCGAGGCTTATGTTGGCAAGCATTCGAACTGCTGCTTCGTAGAAGAACAGATCGTTGAGGGGGGGAGAGGTATAGGACCTGTCGGCCTGTAAAAAGAAATGGAGTAAGAAGCATCTTTGTTTAAAACGAATTTCTTTCTAATCCTGCTATATTATTTCTGTAGTATAGATTCGTTTTGGGCTGTCACATCCAACTAGTCGTACTTTTTTGGGGGGGATTTTAAATTATATTCTGTAGCTTCGACTTTTCTGGGTGGTACCTGCTCTTTGTTAGTGGTTAAAACCAGATTAGCACCGAATTATATTAATTATTAATTAACGATTAACTGTATTGATTTTAATCAATAATTAATTATATTAATTTTAATTAATAATTGATTGTATTGATTATTAATTAAATTGTCTAATTATATTAAAGTAATCGTTTCGCTTAAACATTTTTTTTTTACATTTCAGCATTATAAACGATTATTTCCATTAAACGAAATCGTTCATTAAAGGACATCATATGACACAGATTATTACGATTTGTCATTTACGGCATGAATAATTGTGGCATCACACATGGCATTGCAATCGCAGGGGGAATCGTGAAGAGGTAGTGGTTAACTGGACAGACGACCACAGTTTTTTCGCACAGGTTCAGATATCCGTGACATCACAATGAAGTTGTTCCCGAAAGTTAACTTTGATTCTCTTATAAATTTATTGTACTGTTATACAAAAAATAATGTATGCGGCTCTTTTATAATGTTGCTTTATTGCATTCATACGAATACGAAAACTCCTGACGTCGACGCTCATTTTCAAAACAAGTTGTCATGCAATAAAGCTTAACATTCTAAACTTGTTGCATAATTCAGTATTTCGACACCACATCCATTTCATTTGATGACCTCCGGGCAATAACATGCTATGCCATAATGCCTATGTTTTGAAAAAAGGTAAGTAAAGGTTTAGACGTTGTATTCTTCATATTGGGATAAAGCACATTAATTTGTGAATTACACTGCCATCTTGGGGCGATTCTTTAAAATAAAAACCCAACATATAGATATCTATGGGGCGTCGAAATACATTAATATTTCAGTTTCATCAGAAATGTGGCAAAACATGTAATTGCCCCAAGATGTTCATTTGATACGTTATTTAAACGAAAAAAGTGCATGTAGTATGAATTTCACACAGGGAAATCTGACCATTTCTAGTTGATAACTGTTTCTGTTGATAACTGTTGATTCTAGTTTAAGTTTGAATAGATTCTTACTGAAAGAGACTCAGCACTCAGTGAGTCTCAACTAGTGAGAACCCGTGCGATTAAATCGCACGTTTAGTCAAATAACCAAACTGTTTTGTTTTTTGTTTTTTTTTTTTGTTTTTTTTTTTTTTTGTTTTTTTGTATTCCAGCGTTACAAACGACCTAACCTCACTAAGATCACTGACCTTCATATTTCAATATTTCTATTCAGTGTAGAAAATCACGTTCACGTGCTTACGCAACCTACACTAAACTGAAACAAACAAAAATGCTTGAGATTGCAACATTCACTTGTCCCCCGCCACCGTTCAGTAGTGTAATTTTCTTCCGAAAGATCGCGCGGCAATCAGAAACTGCGGATCCCGGATTACTACTTTTTTTAATTTCTACGTATTTTTAACGCACTTTTTCAATACGAATGTCCCATGTGCAGCTGGAAAGAAACACGATTTTTCAGTCATTGCTTATTTATACAGAGCGGATTTGGTATGTCGCCCAATGTATTGAAAAGACCAAACAGCAGTTTGAGAAATTATATACAGTAATCCCTCCCCATCCGCGAATTCGCTATTCGGGAGTTCCGAACGTTCGCGATTAGAGAAATGTTACTGCTTTTAACATTTGCGACTTCAACATTAGCGAGTGCTTCTTTGGTCGTACTTTTTTAAAGCTAGCGCATTTTTTTTTCCTTTATCAGCGTTACCTGGGAAACGAATTCGGCAACCACCGGAGCTCAAAGTATCACGTTCTGCAAAAATATCAAAGTTGAAATGTCAATTCACATTAATAGAATAGTACAATTGTAAAATAATTCAATTCAGTTGCGTGAAATTGGAGGTAAGGGTTTTGGCCACATGAACATAGCCATTCAGGATCTTTGCAACTCCCATTATAATGACTTCACTGAAGAGCAGCTTCGGGAAATCATCAGCAAAGAAACCTCGAACGTAATGAAGTAACTCAAGCGAACTACGTCCTGGACCAATTTCAATGCTAAAGCTGTTATTGGCGTTCTAAAACTTCAACAAGCTCTGGTGGAAAGGGCATTCAAATGTGATCCGAACGTGGAAATAACTTCGAAATTTAAGAGAGAAATAGAAGCAGCGACTTTTCCATGTTTGGATATTAGAACAACGAGGAGGATGAACCAAAAAAATAAACAAATCCTATTGTCAATCACTTTCAACTTTGAAATTAGTTTCAAATATTGTTTTATTTCTTCCCTTTGCGATGTTAATTGTGAAATTTTTTAGTAGCACTTCCACAGTTCTTCTGCAAGTGTTTTTTAGTTGGTTTTTTTCTTTTTTATTTAAGCAGCTTTTCGATATCCAGGAACCTAACCTACCTTTCTTCGTTAATAGATAGACTCAACATTCTTGGATTTGACATTCGCGATGTTTTTTTGGGAACCTAACTCTCGCGATTGCTGAGGGATAACTGTGCAACAGTGCGCTAGTTCGTTCGTTCTGCTCCAACTGTTGGCGCCACGTGCCGCAGCGTTGGGCCCGTCTCCAGAGAGCGCGACTTGGAGGGAGGGCTGGGGCGCTCAGTGTGTTCCGCGCGGCAATGGACCGCGGTTACAGCTGCAATTAAGCCTCGCACCCCCACCACAACCCCGGCGCCCTGCGTCCGCCTCCACCGCCCCCGCCCCCGCCCGCCCCGCCCCGCCCGGCCGCGACCCTGCCTCGCCCCGCCGCGCCTTTGCCTCGCCCCGCCCCTGCCGCGCCACGCCACGCCTTTGCCTCGCCTCGCCTCTCCTCGCCCCGCCCCTGCCTCGCCACGCCCCTGCCTCACCCCGCCCCGCCACCCCCCGCCGACGCCCGGCCTCGCCCCAGCCTCGCCCCGCCGCAGCTTCGCCCCACCCCTGCCTCGTCCCGTCCCTGCCTCGTCCCGTCCCTGCCTCGCCCCGCCTTCGCTTCGCCCCGCCCTGCCCCGTCCCTGCCTCACCCCGCTCCGCCCCGCCCCGCCCCATCGCGCATCTGCCCCGCCCCGCCCCACTGCGCCCCACCGACCCCCCGGCCTCGCCCCTGCCTCGCCCCGCCCCGCCCCAGCTTCGCCCCGCCTCTGCCTCGCCCCGCCCCTGCCCCGCCACCCTGCCTCGCCACGCCGTGCCGCTGCCCCGCTCCTGCCTCGCCCCGCCCCGCCCCGCCCCGCTCCGCGAAGCGCGCGCCCCGCCGCCGCCGCCATTTTGGACAACCTTCCCTAACCTCACCCTCGCTGGTGACGCTCTCGACGCCCTCTCTAGAGGGCGTTGGCGAGGCGACCTCCCTCCGGACGGGAGGGTGCGTGGAGTAAGGGAGAAAGCGGTGCGATGGGCGTTTTCAAGCGAGATACCCAGACGGCGCCCGACAGAGGTGGCTCAGGGCGCAAATTGATGTCACTGCAGTGCCTCTGACCGGGAGGTCCTAGGGTTCCACCCCCAGACGGTGATAGGATTTTTCACATTAGCTAGGTAGCAACACTGCGATTTTTCTAACTTTGCCCCTCAAGACCCGTCTTCACGATGGAATATGTCGCGGTATTTCGCGACGTTCTCGGTCGTGCCGCCAGGTATCACGTGATCGCGACCGTATCAAGCAGAACTTGCAATCATGCAACTTCTATCTGTACGATGGAGAAAAACGCGAAATGCAGTGTGATATTCCATCACAGCCGTAGGGGGTTGAGGGACAGAGTTAAAAAATCGCACTATAGGTTGAATTCAGTCGCTGACTAGAGGAGAATTCTAGCGGCCGGCTGGTCTCATCTGTAGTTTTCCGTGCTTTCTCCGATCAGTACCTTACTCCTTTCATTATTAGTTATCTTGATTTTCACGTTCTACACTTCCACGTATGACAGACTACTCGGAAGCGGTCGTCGCAGCCGGGGCAGCACTTGTAACGTACTTGTAAAAAAAATAATAATTTTAAAACTATGTGAAATTAATAGTACCTTCAAGAAATAGTTTTGCTTGATTGATATTTTGTATATCTCCCACGGTAATTTGAAGGCCCTAACATCGAGAAAAAGAGTGTTTAAATTTCTTCCCTTCCATTTGACAATCCAATAATATTCAATGATTTTAAAACTATGTGAAATTAATATTACCTTCAAGAAATAGTTTCGGTTGATTGATATTTTCTATATCTCACACGGTGGTAATTTGAACATGGAGAAAAAGAGAGTTTAAATTTCTTCCCTTCCATTTTTGGCAACACCATTCTCCGAAGCACTTTCCCTGATTCCACTTCTCTTCCTCCGCCAACGATCGGTTCGCGCGAGGGCGGGAGACAGGAATTCCGGTCCATAAAGCGAACAGGGCCCAGTACACGGGTTTGTTCTCCTGCGTGCGCATCTGCTCCCTCAACAGATTCTAAACAACACCTCGTGTAATCCCCCGGAGAGTACGGAGCTGGGTTCGTGCGAGCGAGGACGTGTGCGCCGGCGACCGCCACGGCGCACACAGGACAAGGCCCCCTCCGGGCGACCACTTTCCGCCGCGCTGGACGACTCCCGCCGCACGGCCACGCGACGCTAGGGCTGGGCTAGCGAGAGAGCTGTTGCGAACGGGGGTTGTGAGATGTTGTGAGTAGGAGGGAGAATTTCCTTGTTTGGTTTTGCTATTCGTTTTTTTTCTTGATTTTCGAACTTTTTCTTGGCTTTCGTCTTTTTACTTGGTTTTCGTCTTTTTACTTGGTTTTCGTCTTGTTTCTAGGTTTTCGTCTTGTTTCTAGGTTTTCGTCTTGTTTCTAGGTTTTCGTCTTGTTTCTAGGTTTTCGTCTTTTTTCTAGGTTTTCGTCTTTTTTCTAGGTTTTCGTCTTTTTTCTTGGGTTTTGTTTTTTACTTGCTTTTCGTCTTTTTACTTGCTTTTCGTCTTTTTACTTGGTTTTCGTCTTTCTAGTTGGTTTTCGTCTTTTCTAGTTGTTTTCGTCTTTCTAGTTGGTTTTCGTCTTTCTAGTTGGTTTTCGTCTTTCTACTTGGTTTTCGCGTCGTTTTACTTGATTTTCGTCCTATTTCTTGATTTTCGTCGTATTTCTTGATTTTCGTCTTTTTTCTTGATTTTCGTCTTTTTTCTTGATTTTCGTCGTATTTCTTGATTTTCGTCTTTTTTCTTGATTTCGTCTTTTTTCTTGATTTTCGTCTTTTTTCTTCATTTTCGTCTTTTTTCTTCATTTTCGTCTTTTTTCCTTCATTTTCGTCTTTTTTCTTGATTTCAGTCTTTTTCTTGGTCTGAGACTTTTGTCTTGATCTGTGACTTTTTTCTAGGTCTCCGACTTTTTTCTTAGTCTGCGACTTTTTTCTTGATGCTATGACTTTTTTCTTGGTCGGCGACTTTTTCTTGGTCGTCGTATTTTTGTCTTTTTCATTATTTTTTACTATTATTTCATTATTTTTTTATTATTTCATATATAGATCTTTTTTCCATTCCGGAGAGAAATGAACGTGTGCATATTGAAGGTACACGTATATGACCTTTTTTAAATTCAACCCGAGGTAGCAGAAATCGTTTAAACATACGCTTGTTCCCTGTGCATACTTACCGGACTGCTGTCAGTGCGTGATATGTTAAAAAATCAGTTTACCCAAGTTCGTCCCGTCTCTCAACTCGTACGGATTTTTCCCGGGAATTAAACAAAGAGGATTTCCAAACAATTGTACTGTGCGTTAAAATGCGCCGGCAAATTTTCGCTCTCCAATTTGCAAAAAAATCTGGGTTCTCTTGTGCAATGCATTCCTCTTTGGCACATTGAGCGCTTTACGCTCAAAGGAGAATTACGCTTAGAAACAAAGTGCATTCGCCTCTCCTTCCCCCTCCACATCACGTCATCTTTCCGTGTTAATGAAGCTTTGTGAAATGTTCAAAGCGCCGTTTCGCTTTAAGTACAAGGGACGGTGCAAAAGTGATATATGACCAAGCGAGGCGTTCGCCTCTGATCTGCAAAGAATGGCAATCCTCGATCTTTGATGCAATGTTGTCACCATGACCATCGCAATATAGTAGGTCTTGTCACCGTAGGTCTTGAAAGTGTAGGCAAATTGTTGCCCTAGTTTCAACCATTATTGATCAGTTGGTTGAAGTACCACCGATTTTTTATTGTTATTGACACGTTTGTGAATTTTTAGTTTGCATGGAGGCAAACATAGAAAAGGTGAATGAGGATCATTCTCACTATCATGATTTGAGTTGTAATCTTATTTCGAAGAGACTTTACGGATCTCCTATGGACATTACTTTCATTACACTTTCATTGTAATACTGTGTGACAGGTAATTTGGTCCTAGCCTACGGTTTCACTTTGATTAGCAAGTTTTATTCAAACACTACTGAATGGTCTACTTTACGCTTGATGGTCTTTGCATATCGTAAATGTAAGACGTGGAACGGAATGCTTTACTTTCCTTACTTTGGAAGGTGTGTGAATTAAACATTTTCTAATCTCAGAAAGCCTTCGATCGGATTGTAACTAGAGAACATTGGCATAACTACTAGTTCTGTGAATATATCTGGCGGCGAAAAAATCGAAGATCACAGCCTTTAAGAGAGTAGCATTCGCCAATAAATTCAACCATTTTGCTCGTCATCGCGTAAAAAACTTTACTGACAAGCGGACGAAATGACAAATAATACACATTCATTTTTCATTTCAAGTAACATTCATGCCATATTGGAAGTAAATCGAACAAAGCGTTTAGATGCGACTAGGGGACAAAAATATTTTATGAAACGGAACCATTAAAATAAACACCACTTTCAAACTGATTCAGAATACAAAATTACTGACATACGTTGGTTTTTGGACTTTAAGGAACGACTACGCCATATTCAGATAACAGTGAACGTGTTTGGTCGTGACTGCCTATTGAACAAATTTACAGGGAGGCAAAGTGTCGAGGGGGCGTCTGTTCACTTCGTCCACAATCACTTCGTCCACGTCCACAATTGTATTATATGCGCACTTTTTCTTGAGCTCTGTGTTAGAAATAACCAATCTCCCACTCATCTCGCATGTAAGAAAATGAATGCTGAAAAATACTTGCGCGAATAATAATACCAGTTTAAATTTTTACTGCAGCTTTAGTCTTGATTTGCGTAAGGGTAACTGTGCAATAGCTATGAGTGAAAACTGATGTACAATTTTTTCTTTTTTAGGTGAGTGACGACTACCTGAACGATTCCTATTACACTGGTTTTGTAACGTGGGTGAGTAATAAATGATTTATTTTGATACGTAGCTGCTTAGCTCATAGAGTATTACGAATTCTTGATAATCTTTTCCGAAAATTTTTCTGACATGAAATTCGTCATTAATTCTAAAAGTCTGTGACAAGCCATGAAGTGAGACGCATTTCTAAGGTCTCAGTAAGATCTTTAAAGAAAATGACTCAAAGAGAAATAGTTAAGAAAATGCCGTACACATACGAAACGTTTCTCAGCAGAGAGACTAAGGAAACATTTCTTCTTGTAAGGAGGAGGAAAAGAATGCGATAATGCACTTTTTACCGCCGTAAATGACAACCGGTATTACGACAGTGCATCGGAAGTCTATATTATTATTATTATTATTATTATTATTATTATTATTATTATTATTATTATATTGTTTACTAGTGTACCCGGCAATATATTACACTTCACACGCTACTGGTCACGTGATTGCTTATGACATTTTACGCTACAGTCTGAAGAATTTTAATATATTAAAGACTTTCTTGCGAGCTTGTGTTTGTTCTACGTCCTGGTGTGGATATATTTCTGAAGCATGCTGTTGTTAAAACTTTCTCCCTCACGTTTGAGCATGCATTCGCTATGACACTGTCTGAGAGAAATGTGACTTACTTGACCAAGAAAACGTTCAAGTAACAATACCGGCCGATATTTCACAATCACAGGAGCTGAATATGCAGCGAAAACGCGTTTAATACTTCATGGTGCGGCGGGTTGCGTACAGTTTCTGGCCAGGGGCGCTTGAGTCACCATAAACGCATAAAATCAACAACACCCCCAATTTACGTCTATGTGCGACAGACATACGCACATTCCCATTCTACAATGCCTATATTCTTCGCGCAAGTGCCAGCAACAAATCAACAAAGTTTTGTCCTAGTCGGATGAACGGCAGAGCATTAAATTCTTACAACCATTCATTGATTTTTATATATTTGATTTTAGCAGTAATCAGTAAACACATGTAATGATCAGAGAGAAAGCAAGATGTTACTCTCTGAATCTGAATCAGTGAAATTGTCGCTGATTCAATCAGTGAAAGCCGAAGTCACTGATATCTTCAGTCGAAATGTGTAGTTTCGTGGCCAGTCAGCGAATATGCGAACCTTTTCATAATGACACCAGTATTTCACTGGTTGTCAGTGGTAAAAGTGCCGCGCCACCATCGTTCACTCATGGTTCAGTCGTCACGTTCAACTAGTTGTCACAGATTTCATTGATTCAAACAGAGAAGTTTCACTGATTCAAAAACTGCACCAGATTTTCACTGATTTGTTCAGTTCAATTCATTGATTGTCAGTGGCAGGATTATAACTGACACCATCAGTGAATGGTCACTGTTAATCAGTAGTTTTTCACTGATTCAGACTGAGAGAGTACGTACGTAGCATAGAGGTGCAAACACGAGCTCCGTTATGCATCTGCAAGCATCGCTGGCAAACTCCACAGAAGCCAAGGAGGATAAAGTGGAAAGCCTCCATCCACAGTGGAGGCGCGGTACTTCTCACGCACGTTACCTCTCCTCACCTCTGCAGGCAAAGACCCGCCTCTTTAAGGGGTAGCATCAATCTGCGTCCTTGTCTTCTTGTCTGCCGTCACCCCCCGTGCAGCCTTTGTACGGGACCCCCTCTGTAGTTCGACACTTGCTGCCTTGGTCTTTACCGCCGGCGGTGACGGTGCGGGTAGAGTTAGAGGTCGTTAGGTCTAAAGATATTAGGTCTAATGACAGAAGGTCTAATTGTTAAAGTCTAATGTCAGAAGGTCTATGAAAACACATCAAATAAAAATTTTTAAAAATATCTAATAATATTTGGTTTAATTGCCAAATTGTCTAATAAAATTTCTCAAAAATGTCTAATAAACTTCGATCTATCGGACACGAATGTCTAGTCTATTACGCTGTAACAGAAATACGTACAAAATATAGTTCATATATCATTATGTCAGTATGTTATTGTCTGAAATGAAATCACATTAGGAATGATTTACTTTAATTCAGGAAGTACGTAATGTACATAAAACGAAACAGGTGATAAAATATTCAGTCGTCATTTTCGGTTGTTGGTGTAGCATGGAATTGTAATCTGTGACTCGAAGACCGAAGGAATAAGTCGATATCACCACGATCTTCATAATTTTGGTATATTGGTACCTTTCACTTTTCTTGCTTGCGATTAACTATTACAAATGGCTATTAGATTTGATTAACTATTTGTTATTACACCTTTGTATATCTATTAGATCTTCGGTGTTTATGCCAATTAGACCTTATTAATTGAACCTTCTAATTGTAGACCTCTTTTGGTATTAGACCCTCTGTCCCGTAGACCTTATTTCGCGTTAGATCTGGTTCGCAATAGACGTCCTGTTCATTAGACCTAATGAGTTTTAGACCTTATGTCCATGGGCCTAACGACCTAAAATCACGGGGTCGACCCCCTGGAAGGTCAGTGAAATTTCGATGGAGGTCAATGATGTTTAAGGGGTCGTTTGGGGCTCTATAGCCGAATATGAACTGGCGATTGATAGGAATAATTAAGATCCCGTTCTTTACCAAAACATATTAATGAACTTGAATGAACTTTTTTCTGATATAAAGCAACATAACATATGATAAATTGCAAATTCCCTCCTCTCGTGTCGTATCCGTCGTTCATCTTTAGGAATTAGGATGTTCCAAAATTCAAGACATTATAATTCTGTGTTTAAACCGAGATGTTGGGAGAATATTGCTGTATTACTCTGTTGTTGTATTGTTATATTTAAGGCATTTATGTGTAATTCTTATTGTGATTACGGGGGCTGCATATTGTAGAGAAACGAAGAAACCATCAAAAAGGGTCGATGAATGAAAAAAGGTTGGGAATCCCTGGGGTACACCTTGCCACTGCGCGACGGTGCTTTTGCCCTCTGTAATGCCTGGTCCGGGTGCGAAACACTTCTCGGCAATTACAAAATGTTTCCGTCAGGAAACAACTGATAAATGTGAGTTCGGGGCGGAGCTAAGTCCACCCAAGGAGTGCTGGTGGCGAAGCAGGCTTCAATCAAACACCCAAGTCCACGAAGAAGAAAATAGAAGTATATTTTAAAAAATAGTTACAGTGATGTGCTCTGTACGACCGTACTGCTCGTATGCCCTCCCGATGCGACGAGAGGCCCGCTTATATGTAAAATGTGACGTCACAACCAGAACGTTCCGGAAGCATTTCCGAATGCGTGTCACTTTCCCGTGTACCCGAACCTTGCACCGCCTGCCGTGGTCAACAAGGTTGCATGATACGTGCAACACACCTTGTATACAGAGGACTATCTTCCTGGCCAAACTTGCAACACATATTACAGTCCTCTGCCATATCATACTCCAAGCGGGTACACAGTATCACATTTTACATATATTGCGTTATCCATGCGGAACGTTACTTACTATTATACATGGTACAATTATTACTTATATTACTTATATAATTATGTTATTATATTTTTATTATATTATATATAATATATATATATATATTATTATTATATTATTATTGCTATTCTCGTGAAGTGCGTTTTTCTTCAACGTAATTTCTCCTTTTGTAAGAAACCGTGGACACAAACATGCTTAGAGGGGCGCCTGAAAGCGTTTTCCTCTCATCGCTGGAAGTAAACTTATATTCAGTTTATGAGCATAATATTCATTATACCTCTTTGGAGGTTATTCTTTCACGCCGGTGTGTTGATCTGCGCCACAGTCGCTGCGAGGCTGTCGTTCGTCTCGTCGCTTCGTCTCGTCGCAGAATCTTCCGCTCAACGTTCCCACGTTCACAGTTGGAGGAGGCGCCATCGATATCGATGTTTTCATAACATCGATTTTTTTTATGAAATTATCGACATATTTAACATTGATTTTTAGAGCAGATGTTTTCTAACATCGGTGTCTGGTTTCATTGTCTTTACTGCTGTTTACCTCGCCCCCTCCTTCTCCGCTCTCACCTGTTCCGACTCTGACCCATCAGCGTATTGCAGGGGCGCATCCTGCCGATGATTTTGGGGATGGGGGGGCATCGTAGATTTTTGTTAAATAAAAAACATATTTATTATATTTTACATTATTTTTTAGTAATGTACGATTATATTTTTTTAAATAATTACATATCTTTAATATAAATAAATATTTAAATGAATTGTGCCATATAAAGCAAGGTATCACACGAAAACCCTACGCCTTTTGTGAGGGGGGGGGCTTGGCTCCCACGCCCCCGCTACTGCCGTACGGTCCGCGTTGTAACCTCCCGACTGACGCTGGTTCCGCTTCGCTTACTGTAACTGTTACGTGCTTCAGTTACTGTTGGTGGTTACAAGATTTTTTTGTAAGTTTATAAAAAGTACTAATGCAAGGAAAAATCAATATTAGTTTCCTATCAAACTATTATGTAAAATACGAGTATATTTACAAATTAAAATTTATACAGGCCACTTACATTTTAAAATTTAATAAAAATAAAAATTCAATTTGTAGTTTATTATTATTATTATTATTATTATTATATTTTGTTTCGCGACTCGGCTATCATGGGGCCACGCGATGCGTCCATCCCGTCTACGCTCAGACATGATTATCGGGGTAGGTGAACGTTCCTTTTTTTGGGGGGGGGGGGATCAGCATTTGATTGGGAGATGGGACGAAATTATTATGATGATGCAATAGACTCACACATAAACATATAGAGTCACACACAACACAACCATGCCCGAGGTGGGACTCGAACCCGCGATCGTTTGTTCCGACACCGTTACGGCACAAATGCGTTAACTATGTCTTAACTATGCCTTAGCTATGTGCCACCGGATCGGCATCATCACTATTATTATTATTATTATTATTATTATTATTATTATTATTACACCACATTGTTTTTCTCAGTATTCGGCGGATATATATTTGACTTTGTGTCGGGTTAATAACCAAGACACAGGCCAATTCATGTTTCGTCGTAATTTAGGAATTTTCCCACAATCCTGCATGTGTTTAAGATTATTGACTTTTGCATCATTTTGAAAGTATATTTTGGCATTTGAATAAGTTCCAGATTTTTATGGATGTTATTTGGTACAACTCCTGTGCACGAAATGACCAGAGAAATAATATGGACTTTTTGGAGATGCCATAGTGCCTTGACTTCTGCTGCTAGTTTTCTGTGCACTTCGTTATTATTATTATTATTATTATTATTATTATTATTATTATTATTGCTATTCTCGTGAAGTGCGTTTTACTTCAACGCAATTTCTCCTTTTGTAAGAAAACGTGGACACAAACGTGCTTAGAGGGGCGCCTGAGAGCGTTTTCCTCTCATCGCTGGAAGTAAACAGACTGCAGCGCTCCCACGAGCAGGGCGGCACGGGCTGGGGCAAACGCGTCAAATGTACACGTAATAAGTGAAATGGACATCCTCCTTCTCTGTTGGCGTCTTGCTCCTCGCTCCACCCGTCGACGCCTTCACCCCCTACCCCCACTCCCGTTTCCGCCTCGCCCCGGCTTCCGCTTGCGCAGGTGCGCTCTCGTCTGTCACGGTCCGCTCCTTCGCCTCCTCGCCGGCGTCGCCGCCGCTCCCTCGCAGCTGTCGTCGCCCCGGGCTCTCGCTCTTCGCCGCGTCGCGTCGCCGCCACGGTCGCTGCGAAGCTGTCGTTTGCGTCGTCGCTTCCCGTCCCGTCCGAATCCTCCGCTCAACATTCCCACGTTCTCGATTGAATTGAATTGATGCCTTATTTTTACGTGGCGAGACTCAGGCCATGAGGCCCGCTCTTCCGTCTGACCCCGCAAATTTCGCTACGCTCCTTTCACCAACTAGCGGAGAAAGAAGGTATTACTGACGCGACGAAACTGAGGCGACGAATTTAGCTCAGAGGCGTCATTTAGGCTTGAGGATCTTTTACATGCACGTAAATCTACCAGCATGGGACAGCCGGCATTACTTCCCCTCCGAAGGAAGGCGTACGTATTAAAAATAATACGCCCTAAAAATCCACGGCTTCGATCGGGTTTGAACCCGCCAACTTGGGCATAGCAGTCCATTACGCTAACCGCTACACCATCGCCGCCGCAGAGGGCGAGGCGATATCGACGTCGATGTTGTCGTGACATCGATGGTGTATATATATATATATATATATATATATATATATATATATATATATATATATATATATATATAAAATCATCGACATGTTTAACATCGATTTTTTTTTAGCAAACGCAACATTGATCTTTTGTGTTCGATATTTTTACGTGGTCGATGTTTTTAAAATGAAAAACGTATATCATAACAAAATTCTGTGGTCATTTTCAAGTATCTTTAATTTGAATATTGTTCAGGCGAAAATGATCATGGGAGGCGACATCGATGTTCTCATAACATCTATTTTTTTTATAAAATCATGGACGTATTTAACATTGATTTTCTTAAGCAGATGTTTTTTAACATTGTGTTTTTGTTCGTTGCTTTTTACTTGATCGATGTTTTTTTTTAAGTTCATCGTACTATAATTTTGTAATTATTTTCAGGTACTGAAATATTACTTTTGATTAACCAAATATATACATTAAAGAAAACTATACCTATTCGGATATATAGTATTTTGGCTAGCTCAGTGTTGTATTTCCAAAAATACACTCTACGACGGGTTCGCTGTTCTAACACGTTCACAGGGCTTCTTTAGGCTACTTGAACATCTTTCGCCTGAAAATCAGCCGCTTCTACGAGAATTCGGTTAGTAAAATTACTTAGATGAGGGAAAATTAACATTGGTGGCTAGATCGCAAGGAACATCAATATTCGCATGGATCGCAATATTATAAATTATATCGTCGCTCCCTCGCAGCTGTCGTCGCCGCTGTCTCTCGATCTTTGCCACGTCGCCGCCGGAGTCGCTGCAAAACTGTCGTTTGTTTCGTCTTTTCCCGACGGAATCCTCCGTACAACATTCCCACGTTCTCGATTGGGAGGCGACAAAACATCGATATTGTTCATAAAATCATCGACATTTAACATAGATTATTTTAAGTCGATGTTTTTAACATTGATCTTTTTATGTACGATATTTTTACGTGGTCGATGTTTTTAACATGCAAAGAAATCATAAAATATTCTGTAATAATTTTCAAATATCCATCAATTGAATATTCTTCAGACAAAAGTGATTAAGGGTGAAAAATAAAGAAAATCTTGTTTTCGGCAGCCAATATTATTTTTGAACAATGGAATCAGATAATCAAAGTTTTGTTTAATAACATCGATGGGTTTGGGGTCGATAATTTATTAAAAAGGATGTTTAGAATCATCGATCTTTTGTTGGCGATGTCGCTTCCTTAGTTCTCGATACTTCCGAGAACCAGCTTCGATGCGTATGTGGTTACAAGTTCTCGACTGAATCTTCGGGCACGGGAGATTTTAGTTTCGAGTCCTGACTGTGACAGGGTCTCCGACATCAACTGAACTCGAAAGTAGGGCGAATTCACAGCATTCGTCTGGATGGTTGTTATCCAAACGGGTGCTTCAGTATCAAATATTGAAATTGCAACCAGGAAGACCCTAAGGAGATTCAATGCCGGTGGAGGGGTTATGTTTGGATCGCGTGCTCAGCTAACCGGCACAACTGAACGTTTGCGACATCACGTGGTCAGTGGGAGAACTTTTTAATGCATTTTCGGCCAGTGGCTGTTAAACCTTTGTGTCAAGTCAACACCATCTATAATTAATTTCACACATTAAAGTGTACATGGCGTTACTCGAGTACATGAACCGTACGTGTGTCGTTATTGGCCAAAAATAGCCGAGAAAATTTCCTTTATTCAAAGCGTTATGTCGCTGAAATTCAGATGAGTCGATTGGCTGCTGACGTTTTTCGTACATACTCCCTCATCATTCCTTCAACATCGGTGTTGAGTCTCCTACAGTTTTGATGGTTGTAACGAAGCTTCCGATCCCGTCGCAGCTGATTGTTGTCAATTACGTTTTCATTGGTGTAGCAAGGCAGAAACCAAACTTTGCGGCTGGAGAGCGAAATATACTTTTTTTAACTCTGCCTCTGACAGGAATCAGCAGTTTCGCTGCCATCCAATCGGGAGCATATACGTCGCTACGGTGACGTTCTAGCTTCCGATTGGATGAAAACGTCAACAGCTGATTCCTGCCAGGGGCACAGTTAAGAAAATCGCTGTATAATCCATGTGGTTTTCACCATCATTTAGAACGTCTGTCTCAAAAGATTTTGATGTTTAACATAATACTGAACAGGATAGAGCCTGTTTTTGAGGGTATGTGAAACGACATACATGTTACAATATGGATATAATTAATACCGGTCTAGTAGGGATTGCAATAAATAAATGCCCGATGAACAGCGGCTAATGAAACTATTGAACAATGTGTATATCTAAAGGAGTCTTTGAAACGAACAATACTTCCACCGCTTCAGAAACCGCTTTCCCATTAGCTAAGCCTGCATGCCGAACTTTTCCACCTGCGTGGGTGCAACTCCCCTCGTAAAAAGTCTCCCCGCCCCCAACGACGAAGTTTGGTGCTGCCCCAACTCGCGAAACGTGTAGCCAGGAGGCATCCAGCAAAAAAAAAGGAAAGAAGAAGGGGGCGGGGCTTCGTACGAAACCATATTCCTTTCATTTATCCAACCGTAAAGCCGACATCCCCATTTTCCTCCCCCGGCGCACACACATACAGCATACACACACCGGTGATCGCGTTATGCGCAAATTGGAAGGAACCGCGTGTTCGGCAGATGAGAAAGGAAGAGGGGGGGCAGTAAAAGTTACAGTTCCCGCTGATACTTCCCCCACTGAAGGACGCTGGGTTGCCCCTGAACTCACCCCGAAGTTGTGGCTCGAGCGGAAAGCTAGCGTGGTTGCTATGTGTAGGAGTTCGCTATAGCGAGGCCTGCCAGATGCAGACCTTCGTGTCAGGAAGAGTTCTCCGGTCCTTGGGGGAAGTTGTCGGTGAAACCGACTTCATTCGTTGCGTTATTTTTTTTTTTTTTGTTTCTTGTAGGCAGGTTCGTTTTCGGATTTAATATCCCGATGTCCGTTTAAGTTCCGGAAGGAAGGATGTACTCACTTTTGCGAGGCTGTGTACAATCCGTGGAACTGTGGAAGTTTGTGGAAAAGATGGGGAATCTGAAGTTTCGTTGGAAAGTTACGGGATAATACGAGAATGTTATTTATTTTCTGGGAATTTTTACCTTTTCATATCGTTTACTAAGCAAGAGGAGTTTGGGGTTGAGAATGATATGCCGCTCTGAGAGAATTTTTTTTTGACGTTACCAATTGATTCGGCATCTCAATAATCCCATGTTAAAGAGTTCTTAAATGTTTATTGTTTATTAATTCACTAAAAACTTCAATTTTCAATTAACACTTCCTACTTAAAGCTTTACGTATGTTAACTTTATTCTGTAAGCATTAAACATTTTCATGAATTTTAACAAGCTTTTTTCAGGCTATTATATCCTTTAATAACCAAGTTAAATACTGAAAAGCGTTCATTTTTCTCGACGCATAAACGATAATTTCATCGCCCTTTGTGCCCTTTCAGAATGTTCTTGCGAATATAAGTTACTTCTCCTTGTACTCTTTAAAAGACACCAAAGTTCAATCAGTTATAAATTTTTCCGACGGCAACAAAGTAATAAATTACATTTAACCCTTAATGGGACAAAACATTTTTTGGTAAACATTGTAGAAAAAATCATTTTATCACATTGCTTCTAATTTACATGAACATGTGTTATAATTTAAGCGTGTTCAACTTTCAAGGCTTGAAGTGTCATAACTAAAATCTTTAATAGAGTTGCGGGCCATATTTACATTACCCGGGTGGTCTACGCCTGAGTTCTCCGTATTGTGGCATCATGGCCGGGGCCGTAACAAAATACACAGACGTGAACGGTTGTAAAATATTGAATATTAATTCACAATATGCACCGACACCTGAAATCCCTATTTACAAATTTTACAATGGATATTATAATCGACCGTTACTAGAAGGAACTTTACCGGTCACCACGACCGCTGGCCTCAAGTCACGACGCACGCGCGCCGGCTTCATCCCCTTGCCCCCGTAACCAGCACATCGACGTGCCATGAGCCGCACCACCCACGACGACCTACGGACGAGCCCAAGAAACAGGAGTGGTGTTCGTCCGGGACCGCCTGATATACTTTCTAGTCTGGCGCCGGAACTGCGTCATATTGTCGCTTTCGCCAGCCTTTCGCCTTTCTCGGCGGTCCCCCCGCGACAAGGCTGCCCCCCGTGGCAGCGCACGTCCGGATGTTTCCTCGTCGCCCAAATATAGCCCTTTGTTTTGCGAAGCGTCCCTTCAGCACGCGCCGGCAACTATTTACGATGTGCATTTCAAGTCTCTGAAATGCACGTAACTAATTTTGTACAAGGCCAAGTTAAGACGCCACAGCAGCCATACTGTTATACGCCAGTTATACTGCCACCCGGCAGCTCTGAAACAGAAGGGGGGGCAAGGGGGGGGCAATGGATCCACGCTTGATATCAGGCTGTACTGTGCATAACGCAGTAAAACATATTAGCATGATTTTGAATTTCTGAATTTAAGAGAAAAAAAATGTTAAATCTAAACTTAACCTAATTTTACATTAACCCATTACCTACCATGGTTCCCAATTGAGGATCTCTGACCTTTTTCATTGTTGCGTGATATTGTGTACTTTAACTCGCAAATTTTATTTCTTCAATAATTGGAAACATCCTAAACAAAACATAAAAGCAAGTTTTTTTTTCATTCCTCAATGTCAGATGTCTATTTAGACGTGATCGCCAAACCATCGTACACTCCTCACAAGGGTGTACATATGACTTGTGTCGGTTCGAATCTTCATGTAAAACCGTGCTTAACTCCTATATGCCTGTGGTTAAGTCGGAGGGAGAGGCCGATGTAAAGCGAACGGTAGTTGGCCCGCACCAATCATGAATTGATTTGGCAATTAATGCGTTAAGGGAATGTAAACCCCCCCACAGCACGTGCGCTAGGCGCGCAGTGTTCTCGCCCAACGTGAATGGAAGGGACGTCCACTTTTGACTAATGACCTTCATGGGCCACAACACTTGGCATCGTGGCCCGCCAGTTGGACAACCCCGTTATAGTTAATTTATTTTTATTTTATTTGGATGTGGGCGGAAAAAATCGGTGGTTCAAATATAAATGGTGGTATAAATATCCGTTTAGGGTAGGACTTGAACTACTGTGGATGGTGGTCATTTAAAAGATCACATTCTTATACCAGAAATAATTTCATTTTCAATGAAAATATACAGTATATGCGGGTAAATTGAAAGCATTCTACTTATCCGATATGTGTGGTAGTGAAGTGCACGTGTGTGAGTGTAAACGGTGAGGATAGGACAAGGAAGAGGAAGGAAAGATCGCGCGGTCCGTGGCCCGTTTGTTAGGGTACTGCTCCGGCTTTCGCCTGACGTTGATAGGAGAAACCACGGAAAACTACCAAGCAGAGCAGCCGGCCGCTGGAATTCTCCTGCAGAAAGCGACTGTACTCGACGTATTTGTACAGCGAATATTGAAAATCCGTCTTCGACAGGACTCGCATCCTAGCGCCTCCCAATTAGAGGTTCTGTAGTGACATCATTTGATTCCCTGAGCCACCTAAGCCGATCAGACAAAGGAGATGGATACGCTAAAAGCTGCTTGGAAACATCGACTTGTAAAAAACACCATCAAGACTATACTCCGATTTTTATTTCTTGGCGCGTGGGGGTGTGTCATCAAAATGGAATATCTCACGGTATTTCGCGTCGTCCTCGGTTGTGCCGCTTGTAGTCGCATGATCGCGACTGTATCGAGCAGTGCGGGCGATTATGCGACTCCTAGCGGCACAACTGAGAAAGACGCGAAATACCGTGAGATATTCCATTTTGATGTGACACCCCTACGCGCCAAGAAAGAAAAACCGGAGTACAGTTGTTCAGCGAGTGTTGAAAATCATCGTCAGGAATCGCACCCGTGTACCTCCCGGTCAGACTGGCTGCAGAGACGGGCAACGCCGTCGCTGGGATAGACTCAGCTGTTGGCGTTCGCACGTCAAGTGTTTCCCAACTAATCCCCTCGCCCCCTTCCCGCCTTCCTACGCCCCCCCCCCCCGCCCGCTGCTCGGCACGTGGCAGCTCCTCGGGGTTTCATTAGCACGGAGTAATAAAGCGAGTCCATCGCGCCCACTAAGCAGACGTCACTGAACTCCCTGCCACTCCTCCCTCCCCTCCACCCTTCCACGCTACCCCACTCCACCTCCCACTCCACCCCCACTCCACTCCCCACTCCACCCCCTCTCCACCCCCACTCCACTCTCCACTCCACCCCTCACTCCATCCCCCACTCCACCCCTCACTTCACCCCCCCCACTCCACCTCCCACTCCACCCCCACTCCACCCCCACTCCACTCCCCACTCCACCCCCACTCCACTCTCCACTCCACCCCACTCCACCCCCACCCCCACTCCACCCCGTCTCCACCCCCACTCCACCTCCCACTCCGCCCCCACTCCACCCCTCACTCCATCCCCCACTCCACCCCCACTCCACCCCTCACTTCACCCCCCCCCCCACTCCACCTCCCACTCCATCCCCACTCCACTCCCCACTCCACCTCCACTCCACCCCCACTCCACCTCCCACTCCACCCCCACTCCACCTCCCACTCCACCCCCACTCCACCTCCCACTCCACCCCCCACTCCACCCCCCACTTCACCCCCCACTCCACCCCCCACTCCACCCCCCACTCTACCCCCCACTCCACCCCCACGCAGTGGTCCGAAATGAGAGGCGAATTCATTGGTGCCTGTACTACGTGTCACTTGCCGCCTTCCGCCGAACTGGAGCCATTTTATTTGTTGACTTATATTTAATATTTATACCGTAACTATATTGAACGACTTTCGTTTGTCTAGAAAATTGTGTTTATGCACTTTTGCGCGACAGCCTGTGAACGAGCTCAGGCCTTACCAGATAATATAAATAAGACCAGGTTATTTTTGCGATAGTGTGTTTTTGGTCCGTTTTGCCCCACTGTGCGTCTCGGCCGCTGCGTCCTCGGTGAGGCCATCCGTCGAGCGTGTATCCTCGGCGCACGGGCCGAGGACGGGCGAAGTTAGGCCGCCGCCCGAAGCCGCCCGCCGTTTCTCTTGCGGGCCTGCGCCATCCCTCAGGGCCGGCGGACGCGGCCTGGCCTGCCAGGCACGCCTTGCGGGCGGCCACTGCGGAGGAGATGGCGGAGGGCGGCAGATTTGTTTCGAGAGAAGTCGGTTGGCAAATGAGTCGCGATATGAGCGGGAGTTGGGAGTGTGTTGTATGGCGTGAGGTCCGGAATTTGAGAACGTTATGTCAGTTGGTCTTGTGATCAGAGCTATTCATACTGCCAATTTCTCTGTGTAAAATGAAGGTGACGAATATATATCAGAGATTGAAATAGTGTACGAAAGTGCTTTGTGTGAGAGATATAAGTCTCGTATGACCATGTGAAACTTGTGTCTTTGATATCTTTTGTTTAACCTTGTAATACAAACTTCGTTCCCTTGGATATGTTAAGTCAAACTGAATGAAACTCATATAAGTTTCGTAATTACAAATATTAGTAAAATGATCTATTAATCGAGCACTGTTAAAAAAAACTAAGGTTTCGTAATGTCGTAAGTAATATCACAACTAACCTATGGTCTGTTAACTAATGCCACCATCAGTACATCTCATTTCTCAAGACTAATATTACAATTCAAAGAAGAAATAGTACTTCGGGTTTATTTTTCGAAGTAGGTACGTGAAACGTACGATATTCTTAACTTAACATCTTATTGAAAAACACGATTGTTCAGTATTCTCGTATTGGATTAACTTAAGTTACTTATTTCCTGAATAACTACGAGCCTTATCCTAAGGCTTTATTTCTTCTATATATTCGCATATAAACAAATATTGTGTGTATCCTAAGTTTTCATTCGTTGTAGGCGATGCTGACGAGTTGTCCTAGAGCCGTTTTTCTTGTCTCGATTCCTCGGGAACGACGTGCAACTAGGGATGCGACATATCCAACCCTACATCGATATTTCTAAACAACCATTAAACACGCGGGGGACTGATTACAATTTGCATTTATTCATTTTTAATTGAGTGTTAACTGGCGATGAAGAGTTTAAAAAATATCAAGATATCAAGCAAACCTTTTCTTATTTTAATTGATATTTCATTTCATTTATTGCCCAAAACCCAATTTTAATTTCTTCCCCCTTTTGTACTTTCCTCCGAAGAAAGTTCTATTGATACATATCTGAAAATGATAGTTAATTTTTATTATGGTGGTACATTTTTCATTCAAAAATAAAAATATCGAACACAAATCATCGGCTTCAAAATATCGATGTTAAGTCTATCGATGATTATATTCAAAAACATTCACTACACATGCACCAAAGATTGGACTTGCACTTAGCCCTTGTTGTCCCAATTAATGGTACGGTCCTCTTTGTCGTGCGACGTGATGTCATCATGCGTTCGGTATCAGTGACATTTGATGCTCTTCCAGTATGATTGCGTCACAGACGTGTGACGCCAATCCCGAGGCGTCAGTTGCATAGTTCCACGCAGCCATGCTCGCAAGTATTCCCACGCTCAGTACGAGAGAGTGGGACATTCCACAAGAAACCTAGCCCCGCCATTCAAGGTTGTTTTGAACCTGGTGGGTACTTCTGTAGTTATTGGAGAAATTTCTCTGTGAGCGATGTCGGTATTCTGATGTACGAGAAAATAGATTTGGATTAAATAAGAATCACGTGAACATTTGCCGTAATTTTGAAGACATTCAAAAAAACATGAACGTCTTAAAATGAACATCAACATAATTTTTAGAAAATTATTTTAATAATAATTATTAACATTGTGTACTACGTATGTTTCTTATCTGATAAATTTAATCAAACAGAAGTTGAAACTATTTGACTGATAAAATCGTGTCTCGACAAATACATTCCGATTTAAATAACCTGAAACCTTTAAACAAGTACATCTTAATTTTGGTACCTATGTTCTAGTATTCAATTTCCTCACTGCCTTTTGACTCCTTCGCGATTGGCTGCTTTTTTTCTTTTGTTTCGTTTATTGTCTGGCGATGCCTTGAATGTAGTACAAGAAATCAAATGCTTTTTCCCTTTCATGCAGTACATCTTACAGTCTATTTCTTGTGTGCTTTATGTATTGGCAGAAGCTACACGGTTAGGGCTCCCGTAGTTCCTTTGTTGAGCCATCTCCCCTGCTGCTCTCACTGTGTAAGATGGACTCCCCCTAGTTCCTTTCACCGTTTTACGACTGTGTTGCTTCGATGTCTGTGACGCATCAATGATCAAGATTGTCCGAATGGGCAATTTATTTTTATGGGTGTTGGGCTTTCTTAGGGAAAAGAATAAATATTTACTAGATATGATTTGAATGATGAATACGAATTATGTTATTTGGTGGTCTGTTCTCATGGCTTTGATGGAACGGAAATTTTTGTATTACGTTAAATCAACTATTCACTTGATTTTTAAGCTAAGGATATGTGATATTAAAACACTTGAAAATACTATTTGATTACAGCTTTACAGTTTCGGCAATAATTATTCTGGAATATTTTTATTCATCTTGCGTTTCGTACAGTTTTTCTTCTTCAGCTGCATAATGACATTTTGAACTTCAGATATTACACATTATTTTGCTTAAATTTCAGACCATGTGCTGAGATTTGATTGCAGACAAATATAATTTACATTTTGATTGTGCCTTCTATTTCTTCAAATTTCGTTTTTACCTTTTATGGTAGTGGTAGTTTATTAAAGAGATCTTTTTTATCTACAGCTTCATTTTTTTAAAGGTTTACAGGACAACATCTAAAGTATGAATCTGAAGGGGGAAAGAAAAATTGGAATGATCATTTGACTACATTCGGGACCTGATATTCCGAATACTGTTATATTTACAGCTATGTCAAAGGGAATTTTTGGAAGAAACCAGATACCAAATGTTTTGAGTTGTGGAAGTTCCATTGCAATTCTAAAGGAGTAAAGGAAAAGTTCCGAGAAAAATCTTCAACACTTCTCAATTCGTAGCGACAAGAAAGTGGAAATGATTTGAATGTAAATGTTACAAGTTTATTTAGATTTAATTTTTAAAGGGCAAAGTGTTTTTTTTAACGTGTTATTCAATTTTCTTTATCGAAAATCCTATTACGTATTATCGAAATTCCCTTAGCTTCCCCCGCCACGACGCAATATTCGACAAATAAACTCGGTAAACAAACTCCACGGACGCGTCAGCAGTTGGGTAAGTTACTTTTCTACTTACCTACCGTTCCCGCGTAACATGATCACCTTCCTCACTCGCTCACTTTTCCCTTAACTTATCGTGTTTTCACACGCCACATGCCTCAACGGCGTGTCCGCTTCATAAAACCGCTTTCTCGGGCGTTTTATGAATTCACCTTATTCCACGTCCGTCCTTAATATCTTCCCCCTCGGCTTCGTATTTCCACCCTGCTTCCTCCTCCCCTCCCCCTCTTCTTTTTATTTGTTTGTTTGCGTGCATTATGGATTGGCGAAATGAGCCACCCTCGCCGACCCCTACGCAGACTTCAGCGTGTTCCCCGACACCGCTTTCCCCTAGCCGGTCGCGTCCCCCTTGCCGCGTCCCCTTGCCGCGTCCCCCTGCACTTCTCTCTGCAACTGCCTTTTCGACCCCTCCCGTGCAGGTCTGCGTCTCTTCTTGCTCCAGCCCTCTTCCCTCGCCGCTCGGCCCCTTCCGCCCCTCTTCGCTTGTCGGCGACAGGGGGAGCAACGAATCGTAGATGTCTTGGGGCGGTTTCTCAAGAATTCCTCCGCTGGCTTTTTTTCTGGGAGCAAGTGGGTCTTTCGACGGGCGCGGACCTGTTATTTGCAGCTCTCTCTTTCTATTTCTCTCTCCTTTTGCCTTCCGTCTTCCTCTATTTGTCAATATTTTTTTTTTTGTCCTTCGATTTAATTTCTGTGACTGCCCCTATCTCTATCTCCTATGTCTATATCTCATATCTCGTATATCTTCTTCTATCTCCTATGTCTATATCCCCCTGGTCTCTCGTTTCATCTCTCTCCTCAACACACGCACACAGTTATGCAACTCTCTTTCTTTTCCCATCTTCCTGTATTTATCTATATATTTTTGTCCTTCGATTTAATTTCTGTCTGCTCCTAACTCTAACTCCTGTGTCTATATCTCTATCTCGTATATTTCCCTCTATCTCCTATGTCTATATCCCCCCAGTCTCTCGTTTCATCTATTTCTCTCTTTCAACACACGCACACAGTTCCTCTCAACAACGGACACACACATTCTCTCTCTTCCTTTCTCTCTTACTCTTTCTCTCTCACTCTTTCCCTCTCTTTCTCTCTCCCTTTCTTCTCTCTCTTTCTCTATCTCTCCATCTATCAATCAATTGTGTCTGTGTGTGTGTTCGTTTTCACAATCTGGAAAGGTACACAGCTTCCGAAAATGCGATAGAATGGCTGTGTAAATGTGATATGGGGTGTGTGTTGTTGTCAAGGGATGCAAATATATGGCTCCACATTTTCGAAAGAGAAAAAAAAAAAGACTCACATAGAGGGTTTTCTGAGGAATTCCTCCGTACACTTAGCAAGGAGCAAGTGGAGGCCTTTCAAGAATACAGATCTGTTCTCTCTCTCTCTCTCTCTTCTTTTTCTTTCTCCTTTCCCTTCCTCTGTATACGTGTGTTCAATTTACAGTCAGTGAAGGGATACACCTTTTCCGAAAATGCTGTAGAATGGCTATGCGAATGTGCTAGGGAGGAGGGTGTTACTGTGAGAGAATGCAAATATATGGCTCTACATTTCAGAGGAGAAACAGCCCCGCGTAGAGGGTGGAAATATGCCTATTTACACCAAGACTCTGCATTTATTCATACTTTCCCCTCTGCTTGCGTTCTGTTTCCTTTCATTGTCCGTCTGCTCCCTAATATTAATTCTGTGTGCATGTTCTCTGTAGAAAGTGGGAGAAAATTTTAATGCGATCGTTTCATCTCAAAAAAAAAGAGTGTATTGTGTTTGAAAATTGCATCGGTTCAAACAATAGGCAGAACTTCTGTTAGACCAGATGAGTCTCATTTTCGTTGCAATGCGAAATTATAGGGTACATGCTCAAGGTTTTGATATTGCGGATGTACAATTTTTTTTCCGACGCGTAGTTTAAAATGGAGGTTTCACCCCTTGCTCTTTAGCGATGTCATTGTTTGGAGAATGGCTTATAGGGCATCCCTTTCCGTCCTATTGTTTCATGTTTTTTTTCTTCCCTTAAAGCATTTTCTGGACCTACGTCCTTTACCCTTCACTGGGAAAATCAATAACGATACTATAGAGACTAGACACTAACTCACTTGCTTGCTTCTTGGATTTGGGTTCAGCAAATTCTCAAACTCGCATATTCTTCTGCAACCAGGATGTTGGATTTGTGGGTAGCCATCGTCCTAGCTTTCCACCTTTTCGGCTCTTCCAACTTCCATTGCTTTCTTGTTAGCAAGATACCTGTGGCTTGCAACTCACCAAGACATATCGGCTTCTTAATATTTAATAAATTCATACGGATTTGTAGCAAAACACTCCCATTTAATAAATGTTATGTCATTTAAATTACCCTTAATATATTTTATTAAGGGTATTAAGTTTATTAAGAATGCCCATTTTGTCCGTATTATGACTAGTTTCCACACCTGATAATTGAATAATTTTAAATCTGTCATTAGATACAACAAATTGCTGATTTCCATTCATTAAATGCAGAAATTTCTTACTGTTTCGAGTCAATAATCCGAAGGAGAAAAATACCATCCTCTTTTTTACTGCAACACCACGTGCTACAACTCCGACGTTGCGTTCGCAGGTCACCATTTCCTTGGATTTCCACCCTTCCAGCCTCCACAGTTTTCTCACCGAGGTGCCGTGGCTTTCAGCGCGCCAAGACGTATTGGCATCTTAATATTTAATAAATGCACACGAGCACATAGTAAACCACTTCCATTTAATAGAAGTTATGACATCTATTTAAATATTTTTTTAAAGAAAAAAGCAATTCTAAATTAGTTCGGAATGTCCATTTTGTCCGCGTTTGACTAATGTTCCTACCTGATAATTGAATTGTTTTAAATATATCAATAGAAACAACAAAATGGTTTGATTTCTGTTCATTAAATTCAGAAATTCTATACTGTTTCAAGTCAATAATTCGAAGGATTAAAATACTATCCTTTTTTTTACTGCTTTCTTAATGGACTGAAAAAGTATGGAAATAAGTTGTTTCTTCTGATTTGTGCAAAGTGCCACAACCCCGCCGTAGCGTTCGCAAGTCTCCGTCTCCTTGCCTTTCCTGCCTTCCAGCTTCCACAGCCACAGTACAACCAGTATGTTCACTTGCTCCAAAATCTAGTTTTGCGCTGGGTAGACCCTCGGCCATGTTCTTTGTTGTCAGCCAATAGAATTTCAGCAGATACATTCGGAAATCATACACCGTGTGATATGAGAACGGTGTGTATGTGTTTAATTTGTTTCAGAGGACGTGGAATTTGAATAAAATGGATAGAATAATAAAATGAATTGAACTAGTGAATAAAATAAATGAATGAAAATCATTTTAAATGTATTAATTATGTATTTCGCGCGCTGGGTGTTATACCAAGAACATGGCGGACGTCACGTGATCGAAAAAAAACTTTTTCAGTGGGATTTGCCGCGAGTGAACACACTGGTTATACTGTGCCACAGTTTTCTCACCGAGGTGCCGAGGCTTTCAGCGCGCTAAGACGTATCGGCATCTTAATATTTCTTCCGTGCCGCGCCGGCTGCGAACTCTCTCTGCGTCCGGGGTGAAACGCTTTACATGTTTTCCGGAAGTCGCCGACCGACGCCGACGCCGCCTTGTGGGCGCCGAGGTAGACGAATCGCCCGGCGAGGGTGATGTACTACCGCGGTCCCGCGTGGCGTGGATGCAGGGCTGGCAACTTTCGTATATGTTTGCTTGCTCGCGCTCCGTTGTTTTGGGCTGCGGGAGTGTGTGGTTTTACACGGTGGGCGGGATTTGGAAATCGGGAATTGTGTGATGCCCACGCAATCTGGAAAACACTTGATATTTGGTTTGATATTTTTTACTTTGATGTACGTGGTATAGGGAAAGTTATGTAATGCTGCAGAAAATCGATTTCGAGATTTCAACGGAAATATACGTTTTGGGGTGCCCTGATATCGAAAAAGTTGTTCTTTTCAAAACGTCCGTCCATCAGTCTGTCTGTCTGTCCGCCCGTCTGTCCGTCCGTCCGTCTGTCCGTCCGTCTGTCCGTCCGTCTGTCCGTCCGTCTGACCGTCTGTCCGTCTGTCTGTCCGTCCGTTTGTCCGTCCGTCTGTCTGTCCGTCTGTCTGTCCGTCCGTCTGTCTGTCTGTCCGTCTGTCTGTCCGTCTGTCTGTCCGTCTGTCTGTCCGTCTGTCTGTCCGTCTGTCTGTCCGTCTGTCTGTCCGTCTGTCTGTCCGTCTGTCTGTCCGTCTGTCTGTCCGTCTGTCTGTCTGTCCGTCTATCCGTCTGTCCGTCTATCCGTCTGTCCCTCTGTCCGTCCGTCCGTCTTGTCTGTCCGTTCGTCTTGTCTGTCCGTCTGTCTGTCCGTCCGTCTGTCTGTCCGTCTGTCTGTCCGTCCGTCTGTCTGTCTGTTTGTTTGTTTGCAGCGTAAGACGTAGAGTTCAGATTTAGACTTGAATTTGACCATCCCTTCATCATTGAGCGAAACATAACCTGGAAAATTTACATTTTCAAGTGTGGAATGTTTTCAAAATAATAAAGAAATGCGTTTCTAAACACCAGTTCACTGTCTTTCCTATCTTAGGAAATTATTTTGAAACAGCCCTTTTCGAGAATTTGAAGGTTGCTCGAAAAGAGTTGTTGTGGAACGAACATTCTTGCCAGCCCATGGTCGACATTAATATTGATGGCTCCGGAGCGGTTGGCGCAAGGTTGTAGGTTGTGAGGCCTTACGCTACGCGGTGTTGTGGGTGAATCGCTGGGCGAAGGTGATGTACTGCCCCAGTTCCGGGTGGCGAAGAGGAACGGCTGGGAATTTTGCGTTTGCTTACTTGCTTGTGCTCTGTTGGTTTGTGCCAGCTATGTCAAGGTTCTCTACTGGTGGCAGTGGGACGGGTCGTGGCATCGTGGCATGCCACGAGCTTCTCTGCGCAACTAGCGACGGGAAAGGGAACTATTAGTAACCCCGCCGTTATAATAGCGATGGCGTTGTCTCTGGTGACGGGGTGATGAACTGCGTAGAGGGGGCGATTTCGTTGTGGGACTTGTGCCACGGACTCCCGCTCGTGGCATAGACCTTGAAAACACTGCTCTATACTGCGATTTTTTAACCGTGCCCCTGGCAGGTATCAGCTGTTGAAGGTTTCATCCAATCGAGAGCATAAACATCATCATAGTGACGTCACTATGATGACGTTCATGCTCCCGATTGGATGAAATCGTCAACAGCTGATACCTGCCAGCAGCACGGTTAGAAAAATCGCACTGTATACTGCGATTTTTTCTATCTTTGCCCCCTCAAGGCCCGTCTTCACGATGTCACGAATATGTCACGGTTTTTCGCTACTTTCTCAGTCGTATGATCGCGTCCGTATCCAGCAGTGCTTGCGGTCATGCGATTTCTAGCGGCACGAAGGAGAAAAAACGCGAAACGCCGTGTGATAATCCATTGTGGCTGTAGGAGCTTGAGAAGCACAGTTAGAGAAAATCGCACCATAGAATTCTAGTTCAGACAGCGGAGAAATTTCGACATCACAGCTTTGAGCTCCAGTCCAGTCCAGTCCAATGGTGGTGTTGTTGCTTGCCTGCCCGTTTGGTGGGGCTCTTCAAGCAGAAGATCCGTTTTGTGTGTTCTTCGAGCGACAATGCGACCTGCTTTCCCCCTACGGGGACGGAGATTGGGGGTCAGGGTGTAGGTAGAAAAAGGGTGGTTATTTTATTAAGGATGTCTGGGCAATGGGGAAAAAGGGCGGAGGAAGAAGGAAGTGGGAGGGATGGGTTAGATGGGGGAGGATGGAGAGGCAAGGAATGGTGTTGGGAAGGGAGATATGTGGAGATTTGCACTGTAGTTCTACTTTGAGCTCCATGTGTAGCGTACGTGGCGCGCTCAAACGGTGGACTACCTGCGCAGAGGCAGGAAGTTGAACAAAGGGCGCAGAGGATGACGCATTGGGAATTTCTGCCTAGCGCGGATACTGGCGCAGAGGCAATGGGGGCGGCGGAAGGCCTCTATAACGGCGCGAGACAATGCTTCTTTTCTTCTTGTTTCTCAGCAGCGTCGGCGTGCGGTTGTGCGTAAGTTTGTGCGAGTGGCGCACGTGGGCAAGGGGCCGGCAATTCATTGTCGTGACGAGCGAGACATGCATTAGGTCTCAGATGTAGAGCGGTGTAGGTAGCCGTTCGATTAAAATATCTCCTAGTAGTGGGATCTATTTAGTTAGTTAATTGTAGGCAGTGAAATTTGTTATTTGTGACTACGGTCTACTTAATGAATAAACTCACTGTTCTTACAACCCACTCTCGTCTGTGTTTTGATTACACCCGTATGACTCCACACATGCAACTGACTGCCGAGCAAGCGCAAGTCGGACTGTGGCACTGGGCGTGCTGGGCGGCCTGCGCCCTGGTTGGCGCTCTTCCGCCGGGGTGTTCTTGTGATGGGGTTCCTGACCAATAAGAGCCCTGCCTCGTTCGGAAGCGAGCGAGGCCTTGGAAAAAACTCTTGTTGTTTGATCGTGCTTTCAGTTGGTATTTTGCTACGTGGCGAATACGTTACAGTGCGGAGGATTGAATGAAGGAAAATAGAAAAAGTGTCGTTAAGACAGGAGAAGTGTGGAATCTAAAGAATGGTGAAAGAATTACTGACTAGATTTCGGCTAATCCGAAGGGAGAAAAATGAGTTTAATTGAAGCTTGGCGGTAGTTGATATTATTTGTATTGGTTTTATGGTGGTTGCAGGCTGCGGGCGTCGGTCGGGAAGTGCTGAAGCCCTGCGGCTGACAGTTTGTTGTAATATTGCTGGTATTTCTAGAAAGATTCTATGAGGTTCGAATTTGAGAATATTGCTTCCAGTGGCGGCTCTACCATAAGGTCACATGGTCACGTGCCCTCCCACTTGTAAAGGAAATATTAATAGTGGACTGACATGCGTGTCATATTGTCGAGTAATAATTCTAGAGAATTTACGTTAAGGTTTTCACGGGCGATATCGACACTATTTCACAGCGCTGATAACGAGGCAGTTGTGACAACAGGGCGAAGTCCGCAAGCTTGGTGTGACCAGCTCCCTCCCGTTCAGCAAAGCTTTTCCCCACAGTGCGAGGAAAAAAGGGAGGGGGTAATGCTCCCTTAAGGCCTTTCACGGTCACAAGTTTTTTGTGACTGCCACTGCAAGCGCCACTTTAGCATATGTACAAACAACGCTCGTAGTGTCAGGAGAAATGAAATGCTTATTAGCTCACGGCCCGCGTAATCTTGATAATATCAGCAGCTGTGAATTCTTTGCGAGTTATTTTTTCTTGAGCGTGTGCATTTGTTGTTTCAATTGGATTGTTTTCTCTTCGCATTCAGCCGAGTTAAAACGTAAGAAACCAGTGAGGAATTTCAAAAGTTTTTCAGTTTACAGCCCTTAAACTTTAAAATAAAATTTTTATTAGTTATTTTCTAGCTTGTTTTCGAGCCCTACCTGGCCTGAAGTTTAGGAGCCGCCACTGATTGCTTCTATTTGTTTTTTTTTGCAAGCGCAAGGGCGCTCGCACGCTCGTATGCCCTCGCGTCCTTTCCTACTTGCGTCAGCGTCCCGCAGGGGGCGGAGCTGTGTGCCAGGCATTCCGGGAAGTACGTTCCCCTCGCCGGGATATCAAATCGCGTTCCGAGAAGGCCAACTTGCAATTGGGAGACCGCTGGTGCCTCGATGTGGGGCAGCGAGGCTTATCTCTGATGTGAGGTGACCTATTCACGCAATAAACTGTTCTATATTTAGGTGCCTGTAGCAGGCCGAGATGGTTCGCTTTTGTGCTCCTGGGGTAAAAGATTTTTAGCCAAAAATGTTAGTTTGGAGAAAACAAGATTAGATTATTGAGTCAACGCTTTTTTCCTACGCTCAACGCTATTTCTCAACGCGTTTTTGTTAAGGAGGCAGCATTTGAATTCGGTTGTTTTAGTAAAATAAAAAATAGATACTTAACTTGTAGTTTCAGTACTCAGCCCAAAACCAACCAAACCAAACAAACCTCAACCAACGAACTCGCCAAAAATTGACTTAAGAACTTTTACCCCGTGACCACAGAGTTGTTGCCGCTGCTTGCAGCGTTGCTGAACAGGACGTCACAGGAATTCGATTCCCGACGATAATGTATACAGTCCCTGGCCATGTTAGGGTCACTCTGAGATTATTTAGAAAAACACTTTAATGTCATGATTGTTTTCTTCCTTATATTCTGTGTTATTCGATTTCACTGTGATAAAACATAGCATTTTCGTGATATTTCACTTAGATTATAGTTTCTCTTGTGTAATAGATCAGTTATTTCAGCTTTTTTTCACATGTTAGTTCTTTGTGCATGCCCATGTCAGTATTCAGAAATTTCACTGCCAAATTTTGTCCTGAGGGAACTGTGAAAACCTGCAGTTCAAAAGGAACTGCACGAATGAACTAAATCACATTTTTTTATATTTTTTTATGAAGAGCGATGCCAAGGTAATTTGGTATTTTTGATATCTTAAACAAGGATGTTTGGGCAAGCATTTATAATTAAAATGTCTAATATTTTGTAGCATTAACAAAAAACGATTTGTAATATTTTAAAATGTTTTTAGCTAGAAATTGAGAATTCCTAATTTTTAACGTTTTGTAGAACATTAGAATTTTCCTATCTGATGTAATGGGAGAATGTGCTTCATCGTACTAACGACGAAAGCAGTGTTACCAACTTTTGTCTAGATGAAATCGGGACTCAGATCCACTTATCTGAAGAGGGGGTGGGGTCGCGGTTAAATTGCCATTTCAGGCATTTTCTTTGCCTTAAGCTTGGAATACAAAAATCTTTAAATTATTATAAAAAATATTGTATAAACAAAACTTAACTTCTTAAATGAAAAGACTAAACTATCGGAACAATTAGCCGTCCCGACTAAGTTACTGCCGGGACGCGGGACAAATTCTAAAATCGGGACTGTTCCGACCAAACCGGGACGGTTAACAACTCTGGAGTGGCATAGCCAAGCTGCCTTGTGAACAGAAAACAATTTTAATTCCATTACATTCCGGCATTATTGCATAAAATTACAACCCAATTAATCGCTAATGGATGCTCTCGCTGGAACCCCACGCGGGCCCCGCCAGAACGTCTAAGCGATAACCACGTTCCAGCAATCCAACCGACATGTTTCCGAACAAGGGTAATCCGATCTGAGTATGATGAAGGTAAACACTGGAGCCAATTCGCCCCTCCAAGGGAGTCCATTTCCCAAACAATCGAGATGCCTTGGATAAATTCGCGCGGTCCCGCATTCCGACGTAGTGGCGGAGGGAATCCGACAAGATCATTAATGCAGTCCTAGGAGCGGACCACCCGCCACCCAGGTTAGCATCCAAACAATGCGGTTGCAAGGAGTTGGTTGGGGGCCCGAGTCGAACACAGCGAAAGACAGTGGTCTAGAAGACGCAGAAAATGGGCACATTTAGTGTTATTTTAACCCTGGAGAGGTGGCGCTTGCCGGAGTTACGTTAGAGGTGGCGCGGGATCCTTTCTGACCCCTTTAAGTTATTTCTTTATAGTATTATATTTAGGAACAAATAAGTGTGAAATTAGTTATTTTAATAAAGATCAATCATTTATAAGGTAGTATTAACATAATGCTCTATATAAACTAGCATGCAAATGAGGAATTGAAAAAAAATGAAAGGACAAAATAATCATTTATCTTTAATTCTATGTAGTGACCCCATTTACATTTTCCTGAATATTTCAATGGCAAAGATATCAGAAAATTCAATACGTTTCATTTTCTAACATTCTCTTACACAAAATTAAGTAAACAATTAATTGAAAGTGGTTCCAAGTCAAACAACACAACTTAGAAAAAGTACTAAATTTAAGATATGTGTATTGGTGGCGCTAATATTTATCAATGAATTATTGCATCTAAACTTTGGAAAGGAACATGTTGCGCAAATCAACGATTAATTACTCTTCTCACTGAAAGAATTGTTTACACAAAACATCGCGATGATCTTTACAAACTTGTTTTCTGCATTTAGCACAAAAGTTTAGTTTTCCTTAAATTATTCATAATGTCAAATAAATAAACAATACACTTCACGCTGACACATTCTGTCAATGTACCGGCACGACTGAAGCACTTCTGCAAGCTCTTCGCACTGCCGACGGAAGTGGTGGAAAAGGTACGTGAAATGTAAAGCTTCAGACTCGCAAAATTAGGCAACAGCAGCTAAGCAAAGATGCGTGTGGTCACAAGGGACCCCGCGCCACCTCTCTCGGGTTAACTGCCCGTTTTCAAGGTAATGGTCCGTGAAAACTGTAACAAATCGCACATCTTTAACACATATGTAATATGACATGTTGATTTGTTCTGTCACGTTATGCATTAAATGGGTTGGCACGATGGAATTCGGGCAAGTGTTCAAAAATAGTACTACTGACTTAAATTGCTTGGAGAAGTAAGCGAGGCTCATTTTTCGAGGAAACAACCATAGCATTTGTATTGGCGCTTCTGAGCCCCCAGTATGTATGTACAGGAATAAGATATTCATGTACATAATGTGCTAGGAGGTAACCAGTGGGTGACCTGTAGAGGCGACCCACTAGTGCTGTAGGAGTCACTTTCCCCACCTTCCGCCTCTGGTTTAAAGTCCCGAGTGATCCATTTCAAGTCCTGAGTGATTCATTTGTAGTGGAGAATGTGGCTTCGAGACGGGTTTTCTCTGAGTTCTCTCATTTTCCCAGCCTCATTCCATCCTGTGTTCCATTATGTCATCATATTTCATATAATATGCTTCATCGTTATAACCTAAGCATCAATTCATATTGACGTTCGAGGTTAGGTCACACAGGCTCAGGTTTTTGGAAACCATGTAGAATTTAAAAAAAAAGTCGGTCTATTCATTTAGTTGTAGAATAAGCATTTTAACAATAGATGCTAATAATGTAAAATTGCTTTCCTGTTTACACCTTATTACTTTCTAACGTCCTACACATGTTATGAAATAATTCATTTATTATCACTTTTGTTGTAACAATTCTTATGATGTCTTCAAGGGGCAACATTCTGAATTTGAACATCATCTTTATTTTTTTCGAAAAACCCTCCGTGTTGTCCGCGGGGACAGTTGACTCTAATTTTTATTTTTCATTATCTTCTCTTAGAATTTCTTCAGTCGTTCACAGAGTTACCTTCTACTTTTGACTACGTGTTCAGTAACTCGTCCTTGTTTTTCGTGACACCGTCGATCTTCTTGAGATACATCTCTTGCTTCCAGATCCTGTTTTCATCCTAATTTCTTCCTTCACTTTACGAGTTCCTTCAGTTTCTGTTGTGGGCATGTTTATTTCGGTGATGCTACCGAAGAATATTTTGTCAATTACAACTAATGACCCAGGATTTATCTCCAATTACACCCTTCACAGAGGCGCTTCATTTCGCCGCTGTGAGGGAAGACATCGTAGCTAACTGCAACACGAACAGTGTGAATCAACACCCGAACTAGCGTGGAGTCACCTAAACAACAGCCAGCTCTGATTTCATACAGGCTGACTCTTGCCAGCGATATCTTTTTTTTTTGTGTGAGCAAGCTAGGGCCTTCCAATGATATTATTATTATTATTATTATTATTATTATTATTATTATTATTATTATTATTATTTTAATATTAATTTTTAAAGTAAAGTATTTTAATATTTGTAAATGGGGAAGGTTGTAGAGCGTTTTCATATTATTTTTATAACATAATTAATATTTAAATATTAGGGATCTTTATTATGAGTTTAGGCTTAGGATGATTTAGGTAATAACTGACCACGTTCTGGCAGACAGATATGTATTGTTTGTAAAATCAATTTATATGAATATATAAATGACATTCCCAGGTAGAAGTTTACGTTTCTCATATTTCAATAATTCCTATTGTAATATACTTACTCATTCTAACAAGATGCCGACAAACCTTAAGCCTGCGCTTGTGTATTTTCATTTCATTTTATTCACAATTGAATTCATTTTATTGAATTTAATTGTATTTTCATTTATTCTTTTCAATAATTTTATATTTTATTAGTTTTATTTTTCATTTCGTTTTATTCACTTTCGTTTTATTCAAAGAAGATTTTTGTCCATTGTTTCTCGAATCCGACCCACAGTGCGAGGCGTCGGCACTTGGGGCCCGCGTTTCAGCTGTCTCCGTCTCCTTGGCAACGCCCGTGCGTAGGCAGGGAGCAGGGCCCCCTGCAGTCTTGAGTAGTTCGTTCCCCTGCGCCCCCTCCTTCACCCTGGTCAGAGCTTGATGGAGGTCCACGGAAGATGATGGCCAGAGGGAGAGTTCTGGTTAAAGCGCTTTTGAGGACGCTGCCGCGTTGGTCTTTTCACGTCTCATGGAAACTGATTGCACTGTATGATTTAATGAGCGTTATTTGACGAATTATCATGAAATTTCAACCATTTAACAGTGTTGTTTTTCTGTCACACGTTGTTTCATCGTCTTACATCATGTTTCATTCCTCTTATATAATGTGTTATCCTCTTTTATCTTCTCAGCTTTCGTTCATTTACTAATGTATTTACTATAAAATTTATATTGTACATCATAAGTCTACAGATCGCCTGATGAAAACGCAAACCAATGATTGAAACGTATTGTGACAATTACAAGCACTGCAAAATTAGTGAAGCGTCAAATATTAAATTTTGTAATAGACATAAATAATAATATTATTTATTGCATTTTCCAACAAGTGATTTCTCTTTTAAGACTCGGGTTACCTCCTTGGTCAAATTACATAAATTAATCTGTCGTTCTATCCCAATTTCTTGCTTCTCCGAATTTTGACAAAATAGTAATACAAATATTTCACAGATTTGCGCTCACTGTTAGATCTTTGTCATGTAACTTAAAGCATTATTTTGATAGCTACTTGTTTTTAGTATACAGACGTTACTCATTCGTCATTTGTCAGTATTATTGGAGAAAATTAGTTGCCCACGATTATACCTAGGGACTACTGTGATCGTTTTGTAATTAAATTAATTGTATTTGTAAAAGAGTTAGTTATTGATTTCTTCGTTGGTATGTTCTTTTCTAGCCTGCGAATTTTCGGGATTACATTATTTACGATTTTTATACCCATCCTCTTCAATTCACTCTTCCAATTGCACTTAGAATTTACAAAGGGATCCTAAAACCGGTTTCGAATTTCCGCTTAAATCCATATAATAATAGTGTATAATACAAAAATAACATGTTTGTTTCGTCACCGCTTTATGAATATTGGTTAATACTATGTTTTCTTATTGTTTCAGGTGAGTGTTCTTTGAAAGAATTGTTTCCGCGAAGAAAGGTATGTAGAGAATTAACAAAAATTCAAGATCCTTTAGCTGCATTGCTCAGGCAAAGATGTAATTGCACGGTAGCAAGTTAATACATTTATACTTTTGGGATTGGATTGAAGATTTTCACTACTAAGTGGTCTGTGATTGTGGTGTACCTTTGATAGTACCCGCAAGGTCTCGCGAAAGAAAATACACACGAACGTAGTATGTTCGTGTTCAACAAATACACGCACGCACTTTTTTCTGCTCGTCCTCCAACCTTTCTGCCTCCGCTCTAAAATAAACACTCATATACACACTGGTTTAAAGAAGCGTCTGAAGTAAATATTGTCACCGCCATGCCGCCTTCACCACCGCCACCACCAGCATCACCATCACGACCACACTCACCCCAACCCTACCAACATCACCAACACTACCAACCATTCCATCCAACACTACCAACATTTCTACGCCCCACCAATGCGGTCTCCGCCTCATCCCCACCTCTACCACCAAAACCACTGCCAGCACCACCAGCCCCACCCTTCAACACCCTACCACCATCATTACTTCCCGTCACCACCACTACCTCCACCACCACTAACGTTTCTGCCACACCACCACATCCAACATCGTGCCACTACCAACAGTATCACCACCCCACTCATGAAACCACACCCCGCACCATCATTACCACCTCTACATTACCACCACCACACTTGATACCCGACCCCCCAACATCACTTCAATGACCATCACCACCACACTCTTTGAACACCCTACCCCCCGATCACTACCATCACCAACTTCATCACCACCAAAACCACTACTACCACCACCACCACCACCACCACCACCACCACCCAATAAAACCCCTCCCCCTCCCCCAACGCCGTCGACGCCACCTCCGCCGCCAGGGGCGGAATCCATCCAATTATTTTAAATAATTATTTATATTAATTATTATAAATATTTGTTAAATAATAAACATATTTGTTATTATATTGTATATTATTTTTGTAGCGTTTATATATATATATATATATATATATATATATATATATATATTCATACGATACTGTATAATATTATTTAATTAATTACATAATTCTAACAATAAATTTTTAAATCAGTTTGCCAAATAAAAGAAGATAACAAACGAAAACTGTAGGCCTTCTTTGGTACCCCTATGCCCCCCTGAATACGCCAGTGTTCGCAGCCACCATGTTACCATCGCCTCTCTCACCGCTATCACCACCACCACCACCACCAACAGCAACAAAAACAACACCTCACCACAACTACGTCGCCAACAACAGCAATACCTCACCACCACCACCAACACCACCACCACCACCACCAACAACAACAACACCATCACCACCAACAACAACAACACCACCACCACCAACAACAACAACCACACCAACACCAACAACACCATCCCCACCAACACCAATACCAATACACCACCAACACCCAACACAATCACCACCCAACACCAACAACAACACTACCAACAACACCAACACTACCAACAACACCAACACCAACACCAACAACACCACCACCACCAACACCAACAACACCATCAACAACACCAACACCACCAACACCACCAACACCATCAACAACACCACCAACAACACCATCACCACCAAAACCAAAACCACCACCGTCTCCCACCCCCCACTGGCGGTGGCAGTGGTTGGGTGGGTGGTGTGGGGCCACACCCTCGCGCCACCCGCGTGAGATGCGTATCGACGCGGTGCGGCGCCGTCCTCCCTGCGTGCAGCGGGACCTCGCCGACAGCTCCCCCTCCTCGCGAGCGACCGGGCAACAGCAGGCGGGCGGGCGGCCCGCCCGGCCCCGGATTAAAGCAGGGGCTGCGGCGCCCCAGCGCTGCACCAAGGGGTAGACAGCGAAGGAGGGAGATAGGAGGCGAAAAAGGGATGGACGGATGATGGAATGGTGGGTGATCGAGGGGTTATTTTGTGGTTCCAGGGCGCGTCAGCTGATTAATATTTATATATTATTTCTCAAAGTGCTGTTTGGTCTTTTCAGTAAATTCGGCGACATACGAAACTGATTTGTATAAAGAAGCAATTGATTGAAAAATCGTGCTTCTTTTCAGCTGCACATGGGACATTCGTATTGAAAAAGTACGTTAAAATATACGTAATAATATTTTTTAAAATCGTAGTAATTCTGTATTTTCTGGAATTGGATGCAGTAAGTGCAGTGGATCTGTAATTTCTAATTGCCGCCGCGATCTTTCGGAAGATAATTACACTGTCGAACGGTGGCGGGGGACAAGTGAATGTTGCAATCTCCAGCATTTTTGTTTGTTTTCTGTTTAGTGTAGGTTGTGTAAGCAATGTGAACGTGATTTTCTACATTGAATAGAAATCTTGAAATATGAGAGGTTAGTGATCTTAGTGAGGTTAGGTCGTTTATAATGCTGGAATACAAAAAAAAAAAAAAAAAAAAAAAAAAAAAAAATTTAAGCACAAAATTTGACTAACCGTGGTATTTAATCGCACGGTTTCTCACTTGCGGTAATTAGTACCGTAAGGGTAGTGCGTGTTGTGTTCTTGGAAGTGGTCGTATTACTTCGCCGCTGGAACGTGAGATCGGGCACGGTGGCTTGGGAGGTTTTCCCCTCCTCGAGGTATCTCCCCGAGTCTCCGAGTACTGCTCCAGCTCAAGCGAGCTTTAAGCTCGCGACATGTGTGGTAGTGTTAGTAAGGTGTAAGAAAAGTACGAGGAAGAGAAAAAAAAGATAGCGCGCGATCCATCACCCATTAAGATACTTCGCGGATATTGGCCAGGTTTTGACTGCGGAAAACAATCGACAAAACAGTTGGCTGCTAGAATTCTCCTCCAGTTGGCGTCTGAATTCGACCTGCCAGTCTTGACTGTCGTAGGGACTCGAGCCTGTGGAACCTCCTGGTCTGAGACTCTGCAGTGGCAACAATGTTGCCCTGAGCTATTTCAGCCGGTATTCTTTTCCGCTTGTTTGTAATTATTCGATGCAAATACATTTTACATGATTGCGAATATTCAATGACGTTCCAAATATTGCAGGGGGTGGCAACTCCCCTTTGTCGCCGCCCTCCCTCTTTAAGTTGCGCCTAATTTTCAGAAGCAGTGTAAATTACATGACTCCCCTTGCCAAACATTAGTAACCAACATTATTTTAAAAAAATGTGTTATATGGACGATTGCGTATAATGTAGGGCTATTGCACAAAGATACACCTTTAGACCAGACTTATTTTGTATCTGAAATACTCTGAATGATTTCTCTAGCTTAATATTTAATAACCACACATTTAAAGCGAAAGGAAAAACATTCAAAATTTCGTTTCTCAAAATAATTGGTTTTTCACTTATTGTGGTATGGTCTCAAGCTTAAAACCTAGTGTATACACAATTGGAAAAATATTGAACCTTTCTTTTCTCAAAATAACTGATTTGTCACTGTGTTTTGATCTCTAGCTTAAAAGCCACTATCTACACAATTGAGACTGAGGGAAAGAAATATATACGTTTTCCCAAACTAATTGGTTTTTCATTTACTGTATTACGTTGTTGAGCAGCCGTACGGATTGCGAAGTTCAAACCGAGGTAAGTTTTGTGTGTGTGTTGGGAGTATACTGCGATTCATACAACTTACCCCGGGCAGGTATCACCTGTTGGTTTCATCCAATCCGGAGCTTATATGTCACTACAGTGACGTCACTATGGTGACATTCAAGCTCCCGATTGGATGAAACCGTCAACAGCTGATTACCTGCCAGGGGGTGACTTGAATACATCGTAGTTTATACTGTGATTTTCGTAACTTTGTCCCTGACAGAAATCAGCTGTTCACAGTTTCATCCAATCGGAGCTTGAACGTCACCATAGTGACGTCACTGTGCGAAATATAAGCTCCCGATTGGATGGCAGCGAAACGGCTGTTTCCATCAGGGACAAAGTTACGAAAATCACAGTATAGTTGCTATGATGCGGTGTAAAATGCAGCATCTTTCACACTAATGTGAAAGGAAAACATCGAAACTTTCTTTTCTCAAAATATTTTTTTTTCCTTCTTTCTTTCACTTACTGTGTTTCGGCATGGCGCAGCCGCACGGGTAACGAAGTTCATTCCGAGTCGGGCGGGCTGCTGCGCGCCGCAGTTCTCGCTCTCGTTGCGCGTCGTGGGGCGCGCGGGTGCGAAAGACGCGCCAACGGCTGCAGAGTTGGTCGTGAGCGCTGCCGTGCGCGAGGTGTATAATCGCCGGCCGAACGCAGCCTCCGGGGCGCGCCGGCAGGTAGCGCCGGCGACGCCCGCGGCATCGGAAGTGGCTCATCTTTGCCGTCGCCGCCTGCCCCGGGCGCGCCGCCGCCAGAGCCAACACCCCCGCCGCCGCCGCTCAGTGGGATACTGCCACCAACAATTAATGCCATGCCCCACCCGACGTCACTGTTTCTACCACTACAATCATATCATGTCAACCACTATCATATCATCTCAACTACTACCGTGTCTCAACCATACCATACCACCTCAACTACTAGCATGACTAGCACCTCTGCCATTACCATGACTACGACGTCTACCATACCACCATCACCACTTACTGCATCCAATCCAGAAACTATTGTTGCCATTGCCACTATTGTTGCCATTGCCACTATTGTTGTCATTGCCACAATTGTTACCATTGCCACTATTGTTACCATTTCCACTATTGTTACCATTGCCACTATTGTTGCCATTGCCACTATTGTTACCATATACACTATTGTTGTCATTACCACTGTTTCAATTGCCACTATTATTGCCAGGGCCACTATTGTTGTACCCTCATTGTCGTTGCTACTATTGTTAACACTTTCACTATTGTTACCGTTGCCACTAATGTTACCATTACTACTACCTAATGTTACTACTACTATGTACTAATGTTACCACTACTGCTAGTGTTACCACCACTACTAACGTTACTACTATCACTAATTAACATTAGCCACTGAGCACTACCTGCCACTGATGCCACTGTCACCATAAACACCTCCACCGCTGCCTCCGTCACCTTTACCGACACCGCTGCCTGCACCGCAACACCACCACCGCCATTACCGCCACCAGTATCATCACCATCACCTGCTCCACAACCCTATCCTCCTCCTCCACATCCCCATCTTCCTCCACCGCCGTCGCTAAGTCCTGTCGGATCGTCGGCCAGCGCGAAGTGCTGAAACACGCCGCGTGTGCAAACGGCCTCTCTCACGCAGTCTGTCGGCCCACGCACGTGCGTGTGCACGCGGTTGAACGGGCGGCCGCCGCTGCCGGCCGTTAGCAGCTGATACCGCCCCCGTTGCCCGATCCTTTCGTCGATCCCTCGCATTCTAACGATACACGCATGGTGGAAAGCGCGAATTCTACAGGAAGAAGATTCAACTCCTGATGTTGGAGGCATGGTGGGGTTATGTCCGAAAATCGTCGGCAGCTACTTTAAAAATAATATACCCAAACTAGACTCCTTCCTACTTTAGCGACGTCACGCGGTGGGTGAAGGAACTTACGAAGGCGCCGGTCAGTTGATATCTTTGAGGAAAACGAGATTTAATTCTGTTGGGAGTATTGGCTTGTTGACCAAGGTGAAAAAAGGAGGCGCTTGGACAAGATGGGAGGAGTTGAGGCGATAAAGACCGACCGTCACACGAATAGGACTAGGGCTAGAGCGATAACACTATAGCGTGTGAATGATTTATGTCCTATATTTTTTCCTGATTTTTTTATCGTCTCTTTCATTTATTGCCGTCTAGATAGACAAGTTTATAGCTTTATTTATTCGCGAAAAATTTTTCATGTGGTGTCATGAAGAATAACTGTTGATGCAATGACATGAATCATGGGTTTTCGTGTTGATCTTTTTTTCTCGTTATACTCCAACTCAATTCACATGATTAACCTTTACGCCTTTCGGGGAAGTTGATCGTCGCCGAACGGTATTTGTTCGATCTCCACACGATACAAGCGATAGTCCATCCACTTTATCTCTGCAGCCCACCAGACAATCCTCCCGTCCTCTTGTCCGTTCGTCCTCTTGTCCGTTCGTCCTCTTGTCCGTTCGTCCTCTTGTCCGTTCGTCCTCTTGTCCGTTCGTCCTCTTGCCCGTTCGTCCTCTTGCCCATTCGTCTTCTTGCCTTATCATCATCTCGCCCTCCGATGCTTACGATACAAGAATTTTCCATTATAAATTAATTTACAGTAAACTCTCATTAACACGCATTCCAAGGGACCGAAATAATCGGAGTTCGTGTTATAAAAATTCGTGTTATCCGATTATTACTAAAGACCGTGTTGCTCTAATCCCTTGCCGGGACCCCAAGTTTTGTTCGTGTTACGGCGAAATTCGTGTTAAGAGAGTTCGTGCTAGCGGGGTTTTACTGTATAATTAAAATTTATCTGAAAACAAAGTTATAAATCCCCTCTCCATGTGCGAAAAAAACGAGGAGAAAGACGAAGGAAATACCAGGATATCGAGATCATCTCTCATCCTGTAAGTCTGCTCGATGATGGTAGAGTAGACCGCGTTCGTTTGGTTCGAACACATAAACTGACAATGATACCACCAATTTTTATTCTTATTTTAACTTTTACAGACTTGTGGTAATGGGAATTTTTCATCTAGAAACAAAACACCGAAAACTTAAAAACATCCAGCAAAAAACATCGATGTTTTTATATAAATACATTCATGTTTTGAAAACATCAGTGTGTTTTGAAAACATCAGTGTGTTTTGAAAACTTCAGCGTTTTGAAAACATCACCGTCTTCAATACATCAGCGTTTTGGAAACATCACCGTCTTCAATACATCAGCGTTTTGAAAACATCACCGTCTTCAATACATCAGCGTTTTGAAAACATCACCGTCTTCAATACATCAGCGTTTTGAAAACATCAGCGTCTTCAATACATCAGCGTTTTGAAAACATCACCGTCATCAATACATCAGCGTTTTGAAAACATCAGCGTCTTCAATACATCAGCGTTTTGAAAACATCACCGTCTTCAATACATCAGCGTTTTGAAAACATCACCGTCTTCAGCGTTTTGAAAACATCTGTATCGATGTCACAACCCTATTTCTAAGCGATTCGTTTCTTCCTCAGCGATCCACACGCCTTGCCGCCCTCGTGCTCTTTCACGCACGCCCTATCGTTCTTCCACCCTTGGAATTAACCTGTCCCTCCTTCATATTGCATACATTTCATGAGAAATAAAAGTCTTCGATTCACATGTTCCTAAAGAACGCTCTTTCTCAGTAAATCATCAGCCATTTTTCCCCGTGATTAACCTGTAAATCTCTCGTCCATCAAATAAAATTTCATGGGAAATAAATGATAGGTCTGATGGAGCGACACAAATATACTTCTGGAAAATGCTTCTTCGATATGTCCACCAATTCCACGTGATTAATCTTAACGACTCGCGTGGGACTTTTATCATCGCGCGATTGGATTGTTCGATGTCAAGACCGTAACGTGTAGACCAGCCACTTCGGTTTCTTGCTCTTCGACCACCCCACCCACCCATCCACCTCCCCTTCCTTCCTTCCTGCCTCCCTCCCGTCCTCCCTTGTGTTTCGTCGTTACTATTCCCTGCGGTTATGTTTACGGTAGAGATCCTGAGGGAACGGGGGGTGTTCCCTTGGTTTTCATTATGTGCCCCCAGTGCTTTCACGGAAAATTGGGCTGGGTTTTACGACGTCGTATTCGCCGCCGTCCGACTCTGCCCGTACCCCTGTCCCCCCACACTCACATCTCACCCCATACCCCTCCACCGGTCTGTCGTTTGGGTGGCTGCGGATGTGGTCACCTCGAGATGGCCGCCGGCTCCAGCCCGTGCTGTGTGGAATGCTGACGGTGATCGCAACGTGTGTCTGGCGAACCACCTCGGATGTCGGATTGCTGCTTCGCTGTGAAGATTGCGACCTGGAGGGAGAAGGTGTGAAATCTAACAAGACGTATGATAGTAATTTATATCCGATGTTTATAGTGCATTCTATCAAGACCTACGGTAGTAATTTATGGCTAAAAAAATAAACCAACGACCGAAAACCAAAAAGTATGCAGGAAATTGGGAAAACGCAATGATTATAAGAAAAAGTTATTGTTGTAATGAATCTTTGATGGTTATGTAACTGCTCGAAAAAAAAGTTTGTCGTAAGAATGTGTGAATTCTATCAAGACTTATGGTAGTGATTTACGATTAAGAAAAATCATTAGACAGAACCAAATGATACGAACAACATTGAGAAAACGCAATGGTTGTAACCAAAAGTTATTCTTGTAATGAAGTTGTTTAATAACCTAAAGTTTTTAAACAACTAATCAAAACCAGATATTTGGGTTTTGAATTGGTTTACATTTTAACACAGTAATTGAGAAGAGAATGTTAAAGCCCATCGGTTAATTCATAATCTTGAGTAAATCGTAGATATTGTATTAACATTCACTTAAAATTACCAGCAGTAGATTAAAAAATTTTAATTCATACGGAAATGAAACCGATTTTTTATGATGCCAGAAAACAATACATTTTGTTTTACATACTTAGCTTTAATTGATAACATATTTTACTATTACCAAGTGAAAAGTGTAGCACTCGAGGATAGAATTTGAGCCGAGAGTTAAAGCACACACTTTTTCAGCAAATATAATTACTTTACATAAGTAAATTATTGTGGTTAAATTACTGCCTTAATAAAAGATAATATGTTATACAACTTCATAATCGGTTTTGTTTGATTGAACCGGAATAATACCTGCAATCAATTAATACCATTGTTTCCGTTGTCGCATGTTTCTGCTATGATCAAATGGAAATACTGATGTAGGGGTAATGCGATTACATGATTGTATACATCCTTTGCACAAAGTGGCTAGGATTATTTCCGCAACGTTTGGAACCATAAAGTAAATAAGCTTCCTGAATTGCGTATTCTTTCCCGTAATAGTTATTAAAGCTGTGCCGTGTCGATAGTAAGGCATTGCGAATAAGGTTAGAAATGTAGAGAATCACCAATATTTAATTTTTTTGAAATCTAAATCAGATCTGCAGAAATGTTGACCCCAGCAATAGTGGGCAGGAAAAATTCCTCCGAAGATTGTTAATTTTAAAAGTTTAAATTTTTTAGAAAGCTGAAAATCATTGATATTGTTTGTAATATACTTTTTTTTATCAAAATAGGAGTTTATCACATATTTTGGTTACAATTTGAGTAATAACAGCGTTTTTGGCCGTCGGTAAAAAAAATTGAGCTATTGACTCAAAGAATGAACATCCAGAATATATTTTGGAAATATTTGTAGCATTTTAAGTCATAGTATAACATAGTTTAATACATTTCTGTTATAGAGAAACATCGGCTTTTTTTACATTAACATTTTATTATTGGATACAACTATAGATGCGAAAAAATCTGTATTTTTTCACACATAAAAAGATAAAAACTGTATGTTTTTGTGTAAATGGAATCACATGTTTAATTATTTACATCAATTTAATAATTGATCACAATTTTCAATCACATAAATAAAATCACAATTTAAGCGATGGGCCTTCGAGACTCCCCCTTGCTAATGCACGGACCTTTGATACCTTGATATCGCTAGACTTTATACGGCCATTTCAAAAAGAAAAGAAAAATAAATGTTTGATTAGTGTGGGGGAAGGAAAGATCGCGCGCTATGCGTGGCCTGTGTGTTGGGGTACTGCTCCGGCATTCGCGTGGTGTTGATCGGGGAATCTAGGGAAAACTACCGAGCAGAGCGGCCGGCCGCTAGAATTCTCCTCCACAGAACGGGTGAACTCGACCAAACTGTCTAGCTAGTGCTGAAAATCCTGCCAGCGTCGACACTCGAACCCGAGAAGCACGGCAGTGACATTAATTTGTGCCCTGAGCCATCTAAACCTCTTCAAAAGAGAAAAGCAAAATTATAGGCTGTTGAGGAAAATGACCGCTCCTAAGTAGTAATTGGTAATGTGAATATAAAGCAAGTTTTAAATTTTAATTATCTTGGATATAACACAGAAGGTTAAAAAGATATCGAAAAGAAATTATCTAGTATCTCGAACCAACCGCGGGACAATACAGAAAACGTTATAAACACGCCAAGATACCAGAATCGTTAAAGTCATCAATCAAATTTCACCAAAAAAAAGTCTTTCCAGTTGTACCTCTTTATGACAGCGACAGCCGGAGACCAACAAGAAACAATAATGAACCCAAAGATCCATATCAGAAGAACGAATAAGAACTATCCATGTAACAAAATATTCAAATGTTGACAGTGTACCGTTTGTATTAGATGAAAATGATAACAAACGACTGTAGCATATTAACAGAATAAAAGAAAAAAACATGACTGCTGTGATGTTCACTCGTTTGTAGGAAGGAGACCGTTAGAAAGACCTAGAAAGAGGTGTATGGATTTATTGTGCTGAAAGCGGAACTGGTGCAAGCCTAATACATGAAGTAAATAACTTTGTACATTTTTACGTTTATAATTAAAACTCTTGAATATTCCATCCACGGGCGGAGAGTCTTTGAGTTTGCTTTCAACACACAGCTGCCTAGTTCTCATAGACAAAACATTCAGTCTGCCCTGTACTACTGTTTTTCGTACCTTTTCTCTCTCCCTTCCTTCTCTCACCGTCTCTCTCCCCCTCCCCTTCTTTCTCCCTCTTCCTCTCTCTCTGTCCCTCCCTCCCTCTCTGTCCATCCCTCTCGCTCCCTCCCTCCCTCTCTGTCCCTCCCTCTGTCCTTTTCTTTCTCTCTCTGTCCCTCTGTCTGTCTGTCTGTCTCTCTCTCTCTCTCTCTTTCTGCTGGCTCTTCCAGAGAGAAAGTTTGGAGTGTTGATCTCCCGCCGTGCTCGTTCCGTGTACTGAAGAAACAGCGCAAAACAAATGTTTGACGTGGAGGGTTCAGCACTTGAGAACAAGTAGAGGCCTGCTTCTCACGATGCTGCTGGACTAGGAAAGATTGATGACCCAACGATCACGTGCTGACTCAATCCATCGCTTGTTCGCTGAGTGGGCGAGTGGCGTTGAAGAGTACAACCTAGTTATATCTAGGTCCCGGGTTCTTTAAGGAAGCTCGTCAAAATTTTGGGGCACTTATGCCTTATGATATTACTCCTTGCTAAAGGTTGGAGCAAACACCAATTGTCAAGAAGCATTAATGACCTTGTGAGATGAACATCATTCATTTGCCACTGACATAAAGCATTGGATCGGAATCATGCAGCATATCAGGACCGATACGAAATAATTCTCCACTGAAAAACAGATTTCCAGAAATCTGGTAGATCACAAATATGTCTTTTAGGTTTTAAATGTAGAATAAGTAGAGATAAGTGAACGCCTGTTTCGAAAGGTGAAGAGGTGAAGACATCTTCTCATAGCCCAATCATTTTACTCGAATTGCAGTCGTATTACGAACGAACTGTGAGCAGGAAACGGAAAAGGGTGTATTTAATTGGAATTTTGAACATTCGATTCTAAATAAATTCCATTTTGAGTGTTGTTGTGTTTTTATTTTAGAGAAGTACTAAAAAACTTGTTTCCGAAATGTTATTTCGGTTTTTCACAATAAAAAATCGAAACAGGTTTTTTTCTGCCAATTTCCACATTTAAGATCTAATAGATCTACAAGATTTCTGGGCATCTGTTGTTCTGTGGAGGATTCTTCGTATCGATCGTTGATAAACTGTGTTTATGGTCCTATACGTTTATGTCCGTGGCGTATGTGTGATGTGCTACCTCGGTTATTGTCATATATGCTCCATGACAAATGGGTTTTTAATGCAACCTATAGCTAGAAGTAATAAGCGCAGTCTCCATTATTTTTACGAGATTTCTTTAAAAAACAGAATACATTCGCGGAGGTATAACGCAGTCATATAACGTCGTAACTTACGTGTAGAAGGCAGAATCTTTCAAACTCCTCATATCTCGTTCGCATTATAAAGGGATGAAGGTTGCGGTTTCCATAGATACAGCTCATATTTTATAGCCCCTTTTTTTATATTTCTTTCTGAAAGTACTTCGTAGCCGTGCGCTTTGTAAGCGTGGTGACACATCACACAACCACAAATACCTTCAATTTCCTGCACGGCTCCCGTGGATGCGTTATTTATGGCTCGCACTTATTCTGTAGGCCAGGGAGAGGATGGAGGCAGAGAAAAATCACGTGTGAGAGAAAACGCCCTGGTATCTGAAACCACTTGTAGTACAGCGCTCCTGTATGTAACTTTTTTTCAAGAGCCTGTGCAAAACTAACTCTGTAACACGTACGGTGTGATAACTGACAGTCACCTTTGTGTTCGTACTGTTTTCTTGTTTTCACCTGTAACTTAATGTTTTTGTTTTTTTGTATTTTTGACTGCCCGGAAGATGTATTCTGAATAGAAGTAATGTAGGTCGACGAAGTTATGCAAAAGGCAATGGACCGAATAGTAGCGAAAGCGGGATCCTAATTTTACTTTCTTGTACCATTTTGTAATTTAATGAATATGATCACTTGTTTGATCGCTATTACTCGAAAAAGGGTGTAATAAACTTCATCCAGCCTGTTAAATGCCAATCATTGTTTTTGTCTTTAAATGTTTTTTTTTCTTTCTTAATTTAAATACTATCTTATATATACTCACAAATTTTTAGAAACGTTTATATGAGAAAAAAATTGAAGAATATAAGGGTGTTCACAAGACGTCTTAGGCTTTAAGAGTGCATTGTTGACGAACAATCAGAAAATTTTAATATTGTACCTCTACGATGAAGGCTTCATGGACAGCAATATCCCAAAATATTTTCAAGTTTGAAGAAGTCATGTCATCAAATCTACTTCTTTGCATGGAATGACACTGTTTATATTTTACAATATGTTTGTTCATCGATTTTAAAGCATCGGACGAAAATGTTTGTATATACGTACATGAATCTCTCATCGAATTACATGTAAAATAATTTAAGCTTTCTGAATAACAGTACATTTTATTTTAAACACTGCGTGTATTCTAAGATGCGTACATCGCTCTTAAAGTATCGGCTCTTAAGGCCTCGGCAGACGAGTGGCGTATGCATCGATATGAATCGCGCATAAAAGTACACGTAAAATAATTTAAGCTTTCTCAATGATAGTACATTTTATATTAAACACTTCGTACATTTTAAAACGTGATTGTACATCGAAATCAGACGAAACGTGTGTGCATCGATATGAATCGCGCATAGAAGTGCACGTAAAATGATTTAAACTTTCTCAATGATAGTAAATTCTATATTAAACACTACATACATTCTAAAGTGTGTGTGTGCATCGATTTCAAGACATTAGACGAAACGTGTGTGCATCGATTTGAATCGCGAATAGAAATACGCCCAAAATTATTGAAGCCTTCTCAGAGATAGTACATTTTTTATTAAACACTTCCTACATTTTAAAACGTGTTTGTACATCGAAATCAGACGAAACGTGTGTGCATCGATTAAATTGCGCATAGAAGTACACGTAAAATGATTGAAGCCTTCTCAATGATAGTACATTTTATATTAAACACTACTTACATTCTAAAGTGTGTTTGAACATCGATTTCAAGACATCAGACGAGTGGTGTGTGCATCGATTTGAATCGCGCATAGAAGTACACGTAAAATGATTGAAGCCTTCTCAATGATAGTACATTTTATATTAAACACTACATACATTCTAAAGTGTGTTTGAACATCTATATCAAGACATTAGACGAAACGTGTGTGCATCGATTTGAATCGCGCATAGAAGTACACGTAAAATGATTGAAGCCTTCTCAATGATAGTACATTTTATATTAAACACTACATACATTCTAAAGTGTGTTTGAACATCGATTTCAAGACATTAGACGAAACGTGTGTGCATCGATTTGAATCGCGCGTAGCAGTACACGTAAAATGATTGAAGCCTTCTCAATGATAGTACATTTTATATTAAACACTACATACATTCTAAAGTGTGTTTGAACATCGATTTCAAGACATTAGACGTAACGTGTGTGCATCGATTTGAATCGCGCATAGAAGTACACGTAAAATGATTGAAGCCTTCTCAATGATAGTACATTTTATATTAAACACTACATACATTCTAAAGTGTGTTTGAACATCGATTTCAAGACATTAGACGAAACGTGTGTGCATCGATTTGAATCGCGCATAGCAGTACACGTAAAATGATTGAAGCCTTCTCAATGATAGTACATTTTATATTAAACACTACATACATTCTAAAGTGTGTTTGAACATCTATATCAAGACATTAGACGAAACGTGTGTGCATCGATTTGAATCGCGCATAGCAGTACACGTAAAATGATTGAAGCCTTCTCAATGATAGTACATTTTATATTAAACACTACATACATTCTAAAGTGTGTTTGAACATCGATTTCAAGACATCAGACGAGTGGTGTGTGCATCGATATGAATGGCGGTTCATCTCATTCGGCGCGTGCAGTGCCTGGCGGGCGTCGTCTGCAGGGCTCTTTGTCTCGATGCAGCAGCCGGCGCCGCAGCCTCCTCCTCCTCCTCTTCCTTTGCCTTCTCCGCTTGAGCGAGCGGCGGCGTAGGCGGCGGCGACGAGGGCGGCGTTTTGGGGGAGAAATCCCTAAAATTGGCAACGCTGCCTGCGTTCCCGCGCATCTCCGCGCCGCGCCTGTCTACGAGCCGGGGGTGGGCGGGCAGTGGGCACGAACGACGACGGTACGTCGACACGAGCACTCGCCTCACTATATTGCGATTTTCGTAAATTTGTCCCTGACGGAAATCAGCTGTTCACGGTTTCATCCAATCGGGAGCTTGAACGTCACCATAGTGTCGTCACTGTCGCGAAATATAAGTTTCTGATTGGATGGCAACGAAACAGCTGATTCCTGTCAAGGGACAAAGTTACGAAAATCGCAGTATGTACATCGGAACGTGTTTCTTACCTCGAAACGTACTTATACTTCGTTTATTCTAACTTGGCCGATGACATTAGGAAATTATTAGACACCGTGCCACATCAAATGAACCTTTTTCATTCATTCGGGAACGTTGTTTTCAAAGGGGTTCTTGACCTCAGAAATGTGCTTACCACTGTTAAAAATATTCATTTTATAAGGCAGGAGGTGTAATAACGACCTAATGTCATCGGCCACGTTAGAAAAACGAAGTACAGTAGAGTTCAAAGAAACCGCATCACTTACAGAAAATGGGCCTTCTGTATTTTTCTAATCCAATATGCTCTCAGGAATTGACAATCATATATATATATATATATATATATATATATATATATATATATATATAATGTAGATATGTGATATTTCTGATTCCATTGCCTTAATAATTCACTCGATTTTTGCAAATCAAATGGTCCATTTTCAGGAGTATATTGCTGATTACAAGCGAGAGCGATGTGATGCGGTTTTTTGAGCACTACTGTATGTTGTATAGAGTGTGTGTGTTGTAATTTTGCAGCGGAAAATAGGGAATTTTTTCTCGAATGGAGCGAAGAAGCTTTATAAAACCGTTTATAATGGCGATGATCCGATATCAAATAAATTCTCTGGATTTTCGAAAATTGCACAACTTGTAATTTTTTTCGACGTATTCTTACAACTGTAGCGTTGAGAAATACATTTTTTCCCCTTAATGAAATCTGTTCTTCAAAGTTAGATAATTTAATATGAGCCATGCACAGTATTTTCAAGAAGAAGAGGAAACATAGTATTTTTCGCGTATTTTTTCTTGAAGGTGAATTTTTTCCTCATAAACAACTCCTGTTTTGTTGTTTAAAGTTTTTCTGTGGATAGAGCAAAAGACGCTTAAAAATTTGGCAGGTCTATTTTTCTTGGGTCTCTCTTAATTTTCGAAAATTACAAAAGTCAGAAATAGTGCGAGAAAATGTGTTCTATTGTAGCGCTACACGCTCGTTTTTCCACCAACACCGGTAGCCGTGGACGGAAAAGCTACCCCTTGAACCACCTTTCCATTACATAACATTGAATAGCAAGTTAAATGCAGAATATTTATCTCGTCTCCACTTCTTGACACGTAAACTTCCTTGGTCGTTTATTCAAATGTTCGTAGTAAAATAACGTTTAGCATAATATCTTTGACAGTCTTGCGTTCTGGTTTGGACAGCTAAACATAAGACAATATTGTGAATTTGCGTGGCAAATCGAAATCAAGTATTAGATGTTGGCTCTCCATAGTAACTGTTTATTGTGGCATAAAGCTTTTTCGGCCGCATTGCGGCCAGTCTTCAGTGTTACTGAAGCTAGTAGCACTGAAGATGACCGCAATGCGGCCGAAAAAGCTTTATGCCACAATGAACAGTTACGATGGAGAGCCAACATCTAATATTGATTTCGATGATAGAAGCATCGTAAATACCACACCATTTCCTACCATTGCGTGGCAAAATTTATTTGCAATTACGATTTTCGGTGTTCCATCTTTAAGAAAAATGAAACGAGCAGTATAGTAAACAATAACATTTTGTGGCCTGTTATGGTACGTCCAAATTAACGGATCAGTGTGAAATGTCTTTACATGATGCGAAATGAAGATATAGGTGAGGAAAGGACGAAAGCGTATTGGAAGGTAATGGTTATGATCAGCCTCCTGGTGCGCAGACGCAAAAATGAATTATGTGCCTGATAACTTCAAAAAAATACTGAAAATAATTGTATGTAATTCAAATACTAATTTAATCTGAAACCATTTCTGTTGTCAACAGAAACATTGCAGACATTTTAACAAGTGTGGAGGCAAAGTTCATTCAATGTATGCATTTAACATGTTAAATATTGACCTTGCTGAAGGAGGGAAGTCGCAGCTTTTCGGCTGGAGCGGTTACAGTGATTGTGAGGTCGCGGGTTCGATCGTAGCCAGGTTCCAGTTTTTTTGAATGTCTGTGAGTTGGTGACACCTGGAGGAATCGAATTCAAAGAGCCACTGCTCTGACCATTTGCTTCCGGGGTTTTCCCAATTGAATTGAATTGAATTGAATTGCCTTGCCTTAATCACGTTCCTTGCGAAACGCTGAAGCAACTCTCTTCAACAGGTCACGGACCGGGCGCGCTCTTTTTACCCGTTCCCATCCTTAGGATCGAGCGATTCGGCCAAGCACCCGTCCTCGTATGGACCATTCCTTTGATTCAGAAAATCACATTCAAATATCGAAGTTCCAGAAAGCAAAGCGAAGCTGCAATTACCCGAAGGGGCCAAGTGTTTCTCGTGATGAAGAAAAAAAAACAAAAAACAAGTAAAATTTAATTTTGCCGTAATTGGGACCACGAGACTATTTTAAAGTTACCATTTTAGGGCAGTCAATATTTTCTCACCAGGTTGAGGTACTTAATTGTGTACATACTACGAGAATCAAACCGTATGGCAGCGTGATTAATTGTAAGCAACGTAGCTGAATTATATATCAGCAAGAATTTTATATAATGTAAGTGTAACTGAGTAAATATTTCTTCTATAATATGGTAGGGTAAATATGTAAATTTCTAAATCATGTTTATGTTAAAATTTTTGCTCAGAGTACGACATGTTGTTATCACGAATAATTGTGCTAACATTGTGGACGATTTCTTTATTTAGATTGATCGGTAAAATTAGGGAACATGACGATCTGGCTAAAATTGCACTATTTTAACGTATCTATATATCTACACCAACCTTAGATTGTGTAACAGTATTATTTAACAAATTATATAGCGTTTCAGACGATTTCGAGAAAACATTTAAATATTACTTATTTTGTACTCTATTATAAACTAGTGGTTCCATGTCCATTGTCGTACACGAAGATATTTATTGACATTAACCGTAGCATTTGGGAAACTAAAATAATATTCAAAACTCATGAATTCTGATCGTCGTGCAAGGTTTATTATTTTTTCACTAAGTTTCTCACAAAAAAACAACAAAAAACAAACAAACAAACAAAAAACACTGACGAACTGCGAAAAAAGTACATCTCAGAAAAGAAAGCAATTTTAGCCGCCTGGTAATTGTAGCCCTCTGGCGTCTTACGTCCTCTGTAGGGAATTTCTGTAGTTGAATGTAAAATTTACATTTATTTTTAAAGATGAAAGAGTCATCAAACATATAAATACATATAAACATACATGTTTTATAAACGCAAATGCTTTATTCTATTGAAACTTTTTTATAACAGCGATGCGAGTACAGGAGCGCGGAAAATAATACAAAAAAATGGAATGAGAGGAGACGCCGAAAATATTAGTTCTCAATGGAAAATACAGCGGTTCGTACGAAGCAATGTTTCATTGTTTGCATACAGGTTTAGAATTATAAATTTGTAATAATTTTCACGTAGTGAAACAAACATATATGGTTTTCAATTAACTTTAATAACTCTGTTGAGACATCTGATATTGAACCTTCAAGATTGGATAGTGGAGTTCGTCCATCTCAAATCAGTAGTTGTCAATCCCTCAAATAATTTCATCGAAATATAGGCCCCCTACAATACCGTTGAGAGATCTTAAAAATTAGTTCGGCATTTTGAATTTATTTATATTTGCAAATGGCACAATTGTAAATGCCCGATCAATATATCATTAAAGGAGAAAGAATCTGTTACCATTTCTGTATACCAAGTGAGTGTCGAGTTTGAAAGTGTTTCTTTCCCGTGCGTGTCCTGCAAGTTTGGATATCTTGCTGTGCTCTAAAGTGCTCCTATCCCGTACGTGTGCCGTAAAGTGCTATTTTCTATAAAGTGTCACTCAAAATGCTTTCCCATTCGCGTTCTACAAAGAGATACTTTGCTGTACGCGTCCCGAAAAGAGACCTCCCTCTCGTACGCGTCCCGAAAAATGCTCCTTTTCCGTACGCGTCGCCAGTTATCCTCTCCTGTACATTTCCTCCAAAGTGCTTATTTCCGAACCGTCTTGCAAAATGCTCCTTTTCCGTACGCGTCGCCAGTTATCCTCTCCTGTACATTTCCTCCAAAGTGCTTATTTCCGAACCGTCTTGCAAAATGCTCCTTTTCCGTACGCGTCGCCAGTTATCCTCTCCTGTACGTTTCCTCCAAAGTGCTTATTTCCGAACCGTCTTGCAAAATGCTCCGTTTCCGTACGCGTCGCCAGTTATCGTCTCCTGTACGTTTCCTCCAAAGTGCTTATTTCCGAACCGTCTTGCAAAATGCTCCTTTTCCGTACGCGTCGCCAGTTATCGTCTCCTGTACGTTTCCTCCAAAGTGCTTATTTCCGAACCGTCTTGCAAAATGCTCCTTTTCCGTACGCGTCGCCAGTTATCGTCTCCTGTACGTTTCCTCCAAAGTGCTTATTTCCGAACCGTCTTGCAAAATGCTCCTTTTCCGTACGCGTCGCCAGTTATCGTCTTCTGTACGTTTCCTCCAAAATGCTTATTTCCGAACCGTCTTGCAAAATGCTCCTTTTCCGTACGCGTCGCCAGTTATCGTCTTCTGTACGTTTCCTCCAAAGTGCTTATTTCCGAACCGTCTTGCAAAATGCTCCTTTTCCGTACGCGTCGCCAGTTATCGTCTTCTGTACGTTTCCTCCAAAGTGCTTATTTCCGAACCGTCTTGCAAAATGCTCCTTTTCCGTACGCGTCGCCAGTTATCCTCTCCTGTACGTTTCCTCCAAAGTGCTTATATCCGAACCGTCTTGCAAAATGCCCCTTTTCCAAACCCATCCCGCAAAGCTTTTTTTTCTGCAAAATGCTCGTATCCTCTACGTGTGCCACAAAGTGCTCCTGTTAGTGCGCCTTTCACAAAGGCTTCGTTACCAGTAAGCGTATCGCAAAGTTTCACAAAGTACTCTTTTCCCGCATAGTGTCCTTTTCCCGTGTGCGTCACGCAATGTGCTATTTTCTCCTAAGCGTCTCGCAAAGGCAAAGTGTTCCTTTTTTCGTGCATCCTGCAAATTGAACCCCATTGTTCCGCAAAGAACTATTTTCCCGCAAGCATTCCATCAAAGCACAACATTCTAACCACAACCGGAAGTAGTGTCCTCAACACTTAAACAAATAGTTTTGCTCTCCGCTCCTTTCTCTCGTCCACAGCGAGTGTGTCTGCTCATGTCGTATCGCCCTCTTGTGCTGAAGGTGGCTGGCAACGCGGTGTGCAGAGGGAAAGGGATATTCGGAAGAATGTGGAACGGAAGTTTCGCAAAGGGCTATTTCCCATAACGCGTCACACAAAATTATTTCCTCTTCGCGTTCTTCACAGAGATTCTTTCCCGTACGCATGACAAAAAATTCTCCTTTTCTGAATGCGTCCCCATGATTTTTGTTCTGTGTCTCTCCTACAAACTACTTCTTTCCGTACGCGACCCACAAAATGCTCCATTCCCGTTACTCTGTTTACCACCCTCCGGAAAATGCTTCTATTCTGTACATATCCCGCAAAGTGCTCTTTCCGTACGCGCTTCGCAAAATGTTCTTTTTCCGTACTCGTTTCGCAAAGTGCTCTTTTTCCGTACGCGCTGCTCAAAGTGCTCTTTTTCCGTACGCGCTTCGCAAAGTGCTCTTTTTCCGTACGCGCTTCGCAAAGTACTCTTTTTCCGTACGCGCTTCGCAAAGTGCTCTTTTTCCGTACGCGCTTCGCAAAGTGCTCTTTTCCGTACGCGCTTCGCAAAGTGCTCTTTTCCGTACGCATCCTGCAGAGTGTTCTACAAAGTACTAATTTCCCTCCAAAGCCCAACCGCAGAGTTAGGAATCCACCTTACATCTGTGCTCTGTAGCACAACATTCCAACCGCTAAGGGAAGTAGTGTCTTCGACGCAGGAGGTCGAAACAAACATTTTTGCTCTTTGCTCCTTTTGTCTCTCGCCCAGGGCCAGTGTGTGCCGCTCCTTGCGCTCCGGGGGCGTGGCGGTTGCGGGGGCGGGGGGTGGCGGCATGTCGCTTCCCTTGCAGGGGCGGGGGCGGCGGGCGCACCCCTCTGCTGGGGGCGCGGGGCGGGACGGGGAAGGGGGCGGGGGCGGACGTGCCTCGCGACAGATGCGGGAGCGGCCTCGCCGCGGCGCGGGCGAGACGAGACGACGTGAGGCGCAGCCAAGCAGTGGTTGAGGGGAGAGGTCCGAGAGGAGACGGCAACGCGGTGGAGGGGAGAGGGAGACAGGGATTCGGAAGAACGTGGAAAGGAGGATAAGCAACGCGGTGGGGTGTAGAGGGAGAGGGGGATTCGGAAGAACGTGGAACGGAGGATGGGCAACGCTGTGGGGTGTAGAGGGAAAGGGGGATTCGGAAGAACGTGGAACGGAGGATAGGCAACGCGGTGGGGTGTAGAGGGAGAGGGGGATTCGGAAGAACGTGGAACGGAGGATAGACAACGCGGTGGGGTGTAGAGGGAGAGGGGGATTCGGAAGACCGTGGAACGGAGGATGGGCAACGCTGTGGGGTGTAGAGGGAAAGGGGGATTCGGAAGAACGTGGAACGGAGGATAGGCAACGCGGTGGGGTGTGGTGGGAGACAGGGATTCGGAAGAACGTGGAGAGTAGGATAGGCAACGCGGTGGGGTGTGGAGGGAGAGGGGGATTCGGAAGAACGTGGAAAGGAGGATAGGCAACGCGGTGGGGTGTGGTGGGAGAGGGGGATTCGGAAGAAAATGGAACGGAGGATAGGCAACGCGGTGGGGTGTGGAGGGAGAGGGGGATTCGGAAGAACGTGGAGAGTAGGATAGGCAACGCGGTGGGATGTGGAGGGAGAGGGGGATTCGGAAGAACGTGGAAAGGAGGATAGGCAACGCGGTGGGGTGTAGAGGGAGAGGGGGATTCGGAAGAACGTGGAAAGGAGGATAAGCAACGCGCTGGGTTGTAGAGGGAGATGGGGATTCGGAAGAACGTGAAAAGGAGGATAGGCAACGCGGTGGGATGTGGAGGGAGAGGGGATTCGGAAGAACGTGGAAAGGAGGATAGGCAACGCGGTGGGGTGTAGAGGGAGAGGGGGATTCGGAAGAACGTGGAAAGGAGGATAAGCAACGCGGTGGGGTGTGGAGGGAGAGGGGGATTCGGAAGAAAGTGGAAAGGAGGATAGGCAACGCGGTGGGGTGTGGAGGGAGAGGGGATTCGGAAGAACGTGGAACGGTAGGGATAGGCAACGCGGTGGGGTGTAGAGGGAGAGGGGGATTCGGAAGAACGTGGAAAGGAGGATAGGCAACGCGGTGGGGTGTAGAGGGAGAGGGGGATCGGAAGAACGTGGAAAGGAGGATAGGCAACGCGGTGGGGTTGTAGAGGGAGAGGGGGATTCGGAAGAACGTGGAAAGGAGGATAAGCAACGCGGTGGGGTGTGGAGGGAGAGGGGATTCGGAAGAAAGTGGAAAGGAGGATAGGCAACGCGGTGGGTGTGGAGGGAGAGGGGGATTCGGAAAGAACGTGGAACGGAGGATAGGCAACGCGGTGGGGTGTAGAGGGAGAGGGGGATTCGGAAAGAACGTGGAAAGGAGGATAGGCAACGCGGTGGGGTGTAGAGGAGAGGGGGATTCGGAAGAACGTGGAACGGAGGATAGGCAACGCGGTGGGTGTGGAGGGAGAGGGGGATTCGGAAGAACGTGGAAAGGAGGATAAGCAACGCGGTGGGGTGTAGAGGGAGAGGGGGATTCGGAAGAACGTGGAAAGGAGGATAAGCAACGCGGTGGGGTGTAGAGGGAGAGGGGGATTCGGAAGAACGTGGAAAGGAGGATAGGCAACGCGGTGGGGGTGTAGAGGGAGAGGGGGATTCGGAAGAACGTGGAAAGGAGGATAAGCAACGCGGTGGGGGTGTAGAGGGAGAGGGGGATTCGGAAGAACGTGGAAAGGAGGATAGGCAACGCGGTGGGTGTAGAGGGAGAGGGGGATTCGGAAGAACGTGGAAAGGAGGATAAGCAACGCGGTGGGGTGTGGAGGGAGAGGGGGATTCGGAAGAAAGTGGAAAGGAGGATATGCAACGCGGTGGGGTGTGCAGGGAGAGGGGAAATCGGAAGAACGTGGAGAGGAGGAAAGGATATTTTTAATTTGTTTTTGTATATTTTATGTGAAATTAAGGTAGAAATGAAGACGCACAGAGAAAATTAGGAATAGGCAGGGGTGATTTAAACCGATCATTTTGGGGGTGGATCACACATGTTTGTTAAATAATCAACATATTTATTAAGTTGTATATTATTTTTACATTTTAATTTACACCCCAAATTAAAAATTTGTACCAATGCAGAACATCAAAATTTACAAGAAGTAATGTGAATGCGCTAACTTAACGTTAAGTTAGCATACCCACCCAAGAAAACGAATTAAATAAACCAAATAAGCCACAATTTTGTACTAATTTTGAACTAATTTATACCGACATTAAAAAAATTTTGAACCGATGCAGAACATCAAAATATGCAATGTTTAAGAGTGAGTGCACGAACTTGACGCTGTTAGCGCCCCCACTTTAATGTAGTAAATTTTGATATTGTGCATATGTACAAAAGTTTTGAATTTTGGGTGTAAATTAGTTCAAAATTAGTACAAAATAGTGGTATATTCCTTTTTAATTTTGTGATAAGTGTGTGTGCTAACTATACGGACATGTCGTGCGGTCGTGAAGGAGACAGGCTATGCGGTGGTAAGCAGAGAATAATGGAGATTCAGAAGAATGTGGAACGGAGGAAAGAAGATTTTTATTTATTAATATATTTATTTTTGGTCGCGGTCAACTGCAATGGTGATTTTCCGATTGCCATTGAAAATACAATGAGTGAAGTAAGTTAGAACAAAGGAGGTAGAGGGCGGGCATATTTATGCAAAATCCATGAAACTGACCAGAATTAATGGAAAAGGAATTAGAGGAAGGAACGTAAGGGGAGGAATGCAGTTGTAGAGCCCACAGAGGAAGTTATGTGAATAAATAAATAAACAAATAAATGTCTATTGGTGGCGAGGCTCAGTCCATTTAGCGTACTCTTCCGCCTGATCAATTTCAGATATTTTTATTACAATTTATTTTATGATAAAGCGGAGATCAATCATAATTATTCAAAGATGTTATGGTTGAGGAGTGGCGCTAGAGGAGACAGGCATCGTAAGGAAGTTGTACTGAGAGGATTAGAGATACGGAAGATCGTGGTACGAACAAAAATGGTTCCTGTGGACAAGAGAAGAGGAGGGGACTCACAAAAATGTATGTGTGTGCAATTGAACTGAACGCGGTTGATTTTATTTACCGATTTGTACCATATGCTTAAACTGAAAACATTACTACTACGCTGCGCCTATTTTGGTAGTCTTCTTCAAGAATATCCTTGAATTATTCAGTTATGTCAATAAAACAATTGAAGGTATTATTTAGAAAAAAAATCTAAACATTGAGGGCATACCGAAAGGTTATGTCTTCACATTCGGGTTTGTACTCAACGGATAATTTTTTTTATGGGTAATATATCCAATTGTTTGATGGACAGTTTTTAATAATTTTAGATCACACTTGGAAAAAATACCACAAAAAAGTCGAAATTTATTAGGAATATTTTAAGTTTCAATACATATATGACTGCTAAAGAATCTGTCTGTAAACATGTTCGTCGTTAATAAAAATATAATAAACAATAGGAGTAAACATACAATCGGGGAAGCAATTAATTCGCCGCGCCAGTCAAACGATAAAGAGGTAGGCGGTGGCTATGGTGAAGAGTGCTACCTCAGGCGATGTCTGGTGACTGATGCGGGAAACTCCTGCAGGCGGCAGGCCGTGGAGCAGATATCGGCCCAGATGGAGAGGCTGACTGTAGAGCAAGATAGCGCAGTGGCTTGGATTATGGATGTGCGCGAAGATCGGGGCTGGAAGGGCAGACGATGAAGTAGATCGATAAAAAAGAAAACGAATTAGAGTGTATGGCGGGGGAAGAATGGTAAGGGAAGGATGGAGGATGGAAGGACGAAGATACAAAAGAGAAGAGCAAAGTTATAGAATTTAAAAGATGATGATGGTGGAGGTTGAATGTAAGAATTAGGGGTGTTACAATAGCACATTTTCCCCATTATTTGTAACATTCGCAATTTTCGAAAATTCAGTGAGTTAAACGGAAATCGTAACTGTGCAATTTTTATAAGCGGCGTTCGCATTATCCGAGAAACAAAATGAAGAAAAGATGAGAGGCGGGTGTTGAGAAAAATCTTCTTTTAAAAATTGTTATTGCACGTAAAATTACGACAAAACAATTTATACCTTTTAATATCTTATTTAAGGAACTGTTTTTGAAGAAAGATATTTTTCGTAACGAAATCTCATCTTCAGTATTGTAGTTGTAGGAAGACGTCAAAAAATTTAAACTTTTGGAATTTTCGAACCTCCAGATAATTCAACGAAAATCGGATCTGCTCTATTTTTATTAGTGTTTTGGGCTCATTTCGAAGGAGAGGAACAAACATTAGTGCTATTTTTGATAAAATGTAGAAAATTTTCATCTAACGTACCCTCAAAAACCAAAATATACGTTTCAAATTTAAGAGCCCGGGACACCAGCCAAATGGATCGTGAAATATCAATTTTGATTAAAACCTTGTTTACGGTTTAGCCGCTAGCGTTGATCACAGACGGACGAAGAGACAGGCGAATTGTCAAGCGTACAGACGGATGCACAGGTGGACAGACATGACGTTTTGTTATAAACCAACTCGTCAGTATCAAGAACCCTCAAACGTGAATTCTGACGACTCAACGCTTTAGAGGAAGTTATTTACTAACATATAGGAACACGAGTTCTCCACTTTTCAAATTTGTAATTGAAACATACAATACATTTTCTAGCGAAAAATCGTCGTTTTTGCCGCTGCATTACAATACATTTTACCACGTAAGTAATACGTGAGAAAGTAGAGTTGCAGAAAGAAGGAAAAAGATTTATTAGTCTGATATGAACACAGATATTGCTTGAAAAGGTTAGAAATAATGAACAATTAAAAAGGAAGGGCCTTAGGAGAGAAAACTTTTAGGAAAGTGTAGACTTCCGCACCCAGAGTCAGTATCTATTTGGGTGTCGGAGAGACGCCGCGTCCTAGGCACACATACCAACGTTTCGGCCGCCATAATGCGAAATGCCGTGCAAACAATGCGTGGCATTTCGCCCTGAGGAAGGTCACAGTACGACGGCCGAAACGTTGGCATCTGTGTCTAGAACGCGGCGTCTCCCCGACGTCCAAGTAGACATTAACTGTTCTGGGAGTTTTAAGAAATGGGTGAAACGGACAGAGAAACAGGCAAAGCATAAAACGTACACGCAAAATAGTGATGGAAGCGTGATTGATGAATATACAGAAAAAGAGAAAAATATTAGTGAACTACATGGATTAGTCAGGAAGAACCAAATTTTAAGAGGGCTAATATTAATATCGAAGAAAAAATAGGTAAACATCTAAGTAGCCCTGTAACAGTTGTTTTTGAGGGAAGTATTGAGTGAAGACACGAAGGAGAAATTGTCGATAAAAAAGGTATAAAGGTGGCAAAGTACCTTGAAGGAAAAAGATGAAGGAAGTAGAAGAAAGAAGGTACAGAAAGAAAAATGAACTGGTCTTTCAAGGTGAAGCGAGTCCCCGTTACAGCGAAAGGTTGTACGTCAACAAAATCATTTTTCATTTCTTGTTTACTTGGTGTGATTTTATCTAATCTCTCTGCAAAGGTAGAAAAATGTCGTAGGTCATCAGCTGATTGTGAACGTCATAAATCGAGTGTAAACATTTTATAAGCACAGAATTTCAAATAAAAATCTTCTGATATTTTATTTCTCACAAACTGCATTTAGTGTAAAAGAGATTTTATATATATAGAATAGAATAAGGACCTGTATTTGCGGAAAGGAAAAAAACGATTTAGAGTTGCTTACTGTGTAGCACTACCACTATGAAGCATCACTAGTGCGTACGTAGTATTATCTTCATTAGTTCATTTAAAAAACTATTGTGACATTTTTCGTCGAATATTTTTCTAGAAGTGGCAGGAAAATGTCAAAAATAATATTAACTCGCATCTTGCTGACGGCAGGAGGACGCAAAGACAGAACTAGAATAGTGAAATACACATCAGAAAGGGACGTAAGAAGGGTAATGTGTAAGGAGATAACACAGGTTGAAAGAAAGGAGTAAATAGAAAGAAAACTGCTCCTGATCCTTTGAACAGTAATAGTTAACGGGCACTTCGGCCTATTTTCGCTTACTAATAATCTCTTCTGCTGTTTAATTAAACAGCAACAACTACAGTGACATTTTTCGTTAAGAGTATTTTCTGGAACTGACCGCAAAATGTCAAGAAAAAATTAAAATGTATAAATTTCGTATCTTTCCGACTGCAAAAGGCCGATCGAAGACGTAAAAAGATGAATGGTGAAATACGTAGCAGAAAGCAAGAGGAGAGCAGTCTAAGGCGACAACAGAAGTTGATAGCAAGGTGTAAATAGAAAAGAGAATTGCTCCAAATCCTTCCAACCAGTGTAGTTAACGGTCGCTTCACCTATCTCCGCGTACCGATCCGCTCATCTTCCGTTCAATTTTAAAAATGTATTAATTATTTATTACATTTTATTTATTCATTTACTTTCGCTTTTCCTCCAACCTTGTCGAGATCCCCCCAGCTGTCCGAGGGTCCGCGGTCTGTGCATCTCATGCTTTAATCCGGCCGTGTGGCGAGGGTGGTGGACCCGCGTGCTCGTTAAGGGGCCTCGAAGGGCGAGGGGTGGGGGAAGGAGGGGCCACGATGGACGATGACGCGTGCGGTAATGGAGAGAGGACGGGGGAAAGAGGAAAGGTCGTGGGGGGGGGAGAGGGGCTGGGGAAGTGTGTGAATACAGTTCATGAATGTTGAAAGAGTCCGCTGTGGGATGGTTCTTTTTTAGTTTCAAACTCCCTCGGATATAAACGCCGGCTGTGCGGAGGTAGTTTTGACAAGATCGCCGTCCCTCCGAGCCGTTGTGGACGGCGTCACGTCCGTTATAACTGTCGCCACCGTCACCACCACCGCCACCAACACCACCACCACCACCACCACCACCGCCATCGCCAACACAACCACCACCACCTCAGCAACCACCACCACCACCTCAGCAACCACCACCACCACCTCAGCAACCACCACCACCACCTCAGCAACCACCACCACCACCCACCACCACCACCTCAGCAACCACCACCACCACCACCACCACCCTCAGCAACCACCACCACCACCACCACCACCTCAGCAACCACCACCACCACCTCAGCAACCACCACCACCACCTCAGCAACCACCACCATCTCATTGCCTTCATCACTAACTACCACCCTTGCTCTCGCTAATCTTGACACTGTCATCTTCTTCACCGCCTTGCCATCATCAGTCATCACGTGTAACCTTTCCCCCAATCACGAGCACCACATCAATCATCAGACCTCAAGTCTAAAATCCTGTCGTTGACTACCATCACCGTTGACTACCATCACCCACTTCTGTCTCACTCCCATTACCCACCATCACCACTGCATCGCCGTCGCCTCGTTCTAACTCAGAATCAAAGAGGAGAAGACGTTCTCACTCCAAGGCTGAATAGTATATTACGTTACACGGCAGAATGGAGAGGGCTTTTGGTCCAGGATTGGATGTTGCGACCCGAGGCCGTTAGGGTGAAAACACGCGTGGTGGAAACTTTAAAGCTCACACGTGCGCAGCCTAAAACAAAAGGGAGCAGCTAGTTTTCTGTCCCCCATTTCAATCGTCTCCTGAATTATTACAGA
>JAHLJT010005437.1:66562525-66584739 GCA_031308135.1 Acheta domesticus | reverse complement strand
ATCGTTCCTACCCTCTCCCTCACCCATTCTCGTCACCCTCCCCATAGATTTCCACCCTAGCCCTGTCCGACCGCTTCCACCCTCCCTCGCCGTCATTTCGCTTGGCCCTCCACGTTCCCCCTCAATTTTCGCCCCCACCCACCCACTCACCCCTCCGCTGCCACCTGGCCTCCCCCTTCAGTAGTGCCCTTCTCGTTTCACCGCCCTTCGGCTCTGCTGTCCTGCCCCCCCCCCCCCCCGCCCCCACCGCCGGAAACTGCGCACCGCTTTACGAAACTTCCGCCGCCGCGTCGCGTTGCCATGATACGCGCCCATTCTGCTGCGACAGTGCGGAGGTGCGGAGAATTGCACATCACACCGTGTAGGACGGCCCCTGGCGAATTAGGATTTGAGCCGCGGGGCCTTACGCGTTGTAACGAATCTGCGTTAGCACGTTGTCGTCGTCGTTGTGTGTTGTGTGTGTGTGTGTGTGTGTGTGAGAGAGAGAGAGAGAGGGGGGGGGAGGAGAGAGAGAGAGAGAGAGACGAGAGACAGAGACCGTACCATTCGCTGAGCCCGTGGAATTGCTAGTTGTGTAAGTACGCGCGTGAGATTGATTTAAACGCGGCGTTTGTTTTACTGGTTTGTGTGAAGGGGGATGTCGTGAACTTTCGTGAGGATCACGCTTTTGTAACGTTTTACTTACGGAGTTTGATGAACAAAACTAACAATCTGTTGGTAGTGTTTGATAAATATCCATTAGCTGTCACTTTGAAAAATGATGTATCAATCGCTAGCGTGTTCGATAGTGTGTTAATATTGAAGACATTCGTTAAGATGTATTGTTCAAACATTTTTCTTGTCTCAAATAGTATTGTAAAGAACCTTTTCGCATTTATTGCAATAATTAAAAAATAATCGCAGTAATATTTTAATCACTTTGATTTGTCCTAGAAGATTTTTGTTTTTGAATTGATCTGCAATAACTTTGTTACTGTCTTGGTAACGAGGTCTGCAATTTCATAAAAAAAATTAAAAAGCTTTGGCTGTGCATTGAAAATGTAAAATGAAAAGATCTCCAGAAACTTCATTTGTTTCTTAATTGTATTTCTTATTTCAGAATGCAGTGATCAATAATTCTGATGGTATTCTTTCTTTATTGTTTCAGGTGAGCGTATACCCAGACAGTGACTGATATACTTGCGCAGCATTTAACACTATTGTAAGTAAAGAAAGTCCCTGGGTGGATTATATTTTTTTTAATTGAACGTTCGTTCAAAATCTGCACAAAATGTCACGCGAGACACACGAAGAAAAAAAAAGGACGTACCATCAGTTTTAGCAAATGAAAGAAAAACAAAGGGAGTTGCGTACGTTTTTCAGAGATGAAAATAAAATCGTACATACAAGAATGCAAATGTTCACATGCTATACGCAAATGTCGAATCAAGACATATTCCTGCTATGTGGATTTAGCGTACATCAGTCTTAGAACCCGTATTTTGCTGTTCATGTGAACGCTTCAAATCCCATTATAGTAAATAGTGCAAATAAGGTACTTTCTTAAAGAACGTGCATTCATTATGTAAATTTGGACCCGGTTTCATAATGAACCATTTTATTTTCGTATTCATGCATGGTATATTTATCATAATTCATTTTGTTGGTATGAACACTTTTCTTATATTTGGGTTTTTATTTCTTGGCGCGTGGGGGCTTGTCTTCACGATAGAATATCTCACGGTATTTCGCCGTCGTTCTCGGTCCTGCCGCTAGGAGTCGCATGATCGCGACTGTATCGAGCTGTGCTGGTGATCATGCGACCCTTAGCAGCACGACCGAGAATGATGCAAAATACGTGAGATATTCTGTCGTGAAGACAAGACCCCAAGCACCAAGAAATAAAAACCCAAGTATAGTACACTTTCCGTGAAAGCGTTTGTAATAAGCGTTAAAGTTTAGATGGAGTGCTTTTATAAGTAGACTCGTAATATTAATTTCATCGTGCTGTAAAACAGATTATTGTTCCTTTTCTTTTTTTCGAAACAAAAACATTGCTTTTAGATCTCGCACTGCGAGATTCTGCAAGGGTTTTTGTTCTATTCAGATATGCTACCTTTTTAAATTACTCTTTTCTTTTGTTTTCTCTTTTCTGTGAAATAAACAAAAGGTATATTAGTCTCTGCAGGTCGCTGTTTCCCAGATATTAAATTGAATTAAATTAAATGTAAGGCGAACTGACGAATATAGTGTTTATGTCTGCATTTTCACTATTTAATTACGTATTTGTTAAAACATTGAAGGAACCATTCGGTGTTACTCCCATACCTTTAAATAAATATATTATAGATAATACTGATTCATTAATTTACGACAAGTAGACAATAATTATTCTAACACAACTTCGGATCGACACCATAACCATTACTATCGTAAAAAAATTGGACGGAAACTGTTTTGTTTTCTGTGTATTGCAGGTATCGCATCCGGAAGAAATGGTTCGCTTTCTAAATTTGCAGTTTTAATGTGGAACATTTTATGCTATTTATTGTAATTGTTTCGTCACCTTAAGAAACAGCTGAGAAATTGAAATTTGCTAATTAATCTCAAATTTAAATTTGACTCAAGAAAATATATTATTCGTTCAACATTGAAGGATGTAGCGCGCTGAAATTGAAGCAATAGAAAAAAAATATTAATATATGCCTTTTTCGGACCCCTCTTCACTCATGAAAAGGAATAATCTATAACTGTTGTGAATATTATTTGTATGTGAAAACGTCAGTGCACGTATGTATGAAGTAAAATATCTCTCTGCTTTTTGTCATGGAATTCAGCTCATTAACAAATTCATTTATTTTAATGCTCCTTTTAAGACAGACGTAAATGATGTCATTTCAAAAGTATGTATAATATTTTTCACTTCATGGAAGCAGAATATCATTTTTACAAATTGTAAATGCTGTGGACATTTAAAAATGCGTCTATTACACGTCTGTATATTCAAACCCTCTATTTTTGAGAAAAAAGTCAGATAATAAATTTCATCTGAAAATATTGCAGGTTTCATTTGTCCAAGTTCGCCACACTGCTCATGCAAGTAGTGGTCGGGATTCGACCCAGCTAGTGTCAAAGTCTGCCTCCGTCTTGGTTCGAAGCCCATTTAGAAAAGTTTCATTTGCGAACTCGCAACCTCGTGTGCGTTACAGCTGGTGATTCATTCATTCTCAACCATCTTTTCACCTACATCCCTGCGAGAATCCTCGTCGATCTCTGGGCAAACAGGCGAAAATGCTAAGCGAAAATCGCTTGTCACTATCCCGGTTCGGAAAATTACATTTTTCATAGGGGGGATCTACCCGTCAAGAGGAAATTCGACTTTTGTACAAGGGGGACTACATAAAAGATCAGATGCATAACGATGATGAATCGGATCAGGCTTCATTGAGAGTCTGTTCACATAGTGTAGTTGAGCGCCCGTTCGTGCAGAGGGTAGAAAGGGGCTGTGTTGTCGGAATTCCCCCTTTTTGCAGAGTCGTGTATTGAGGGTCGTTATAGCATTGATGCGTGGACTGACTGAGGCTTTGTGTGCACAATCCTCGTTGCATAGGTTAAAGCCTTTGCGCCATTTTACTCGGAGAGCTAGATGGTCGACCGTCTGCCAGACAGTGCCTGGCGTTATATATGGTTCGATTAAAATAAGTTGGTGATTGACAGTTGCGAATGGAAGGGAGCGACGTTGATAGTTTGCGTACTACTGTGCACGTGCTCTCGGGACACGAAAGTGAACACTTGAAATAAATACTTATTAAAGTAACCAAATCATACCCTAATATACTATAAAGCTACAGCTTCAGAAGCACAACTGTCAATCACCAACTTATTTTAATCGGACCATAAGATCCGTAGACCTCTTCTGAAACTGCTGTAGACCATCAACTGCTAAGGGCATTAGTACCGTACGTGTAAAGGATGATTTACAACGAGATGTATACTGCGATTTTTGTAACTCTGCCTCTCGAGTCCCGTATGGTCCACGATGGAATATCACACGGCATTTCGCGTCTTTCTCGGTCCTGCCGCTAGGAGTGGCATGATCGCAAGTACTGTTTGATACGGTCGCGATCATGCGACATCTAGCGGCGCGACTGAGAAAGACGCGAAATTCACCTGACATGTTGCATTGTGAAAACGGGCCTTAAGAGACACGAGTTAGAAAATCGTGTTCTTCCCCCGTTGGATGGCGAGATCCGGCGCCGATCTACACGTCACCTTGCGGAGTTTTCCACAGCCACGTATCTCCCACCAGTGGGGCACCGCCTCAGCCGAAACAAGTTCTAAGCTCCCGACCGGTCTCCCCACGTGTGGCAGTGTTGTTGATGTAACTGAATGTGTGAGATTAGGACAAGGATGAGGAAGAACAGATTACTCACGATGACCCTAGCAAAGGGGACCACAGACCTGCCTCTTCCTTATCCTATCCTCTCCCCTTACACACACACACACACTAACTTGCACTACACTACCATATATGCCGGGAGACCGGTCGGGAGCTTCGAGCTTGTCCCGGCTGGGGCGGTGCCCCGCTGGTGGGAGATACGTTGAGGAGGGAAACCCGAGAAGCCAGTGTTGTAGATCGGCGCCGGATCTCGCCATCCAGCGGGGGAGATCACCGCCGTAAAACATGCATTACATGTACGGAATAATGACCTTAGCAGTTGTCGCGCCGGGAATCATCAGTCTGCTGGTTGCTGCTGGCGTTTCCGAAGTTAGATCGTTGCTCGTTTCCCGCAAACGAACTTTGAGGCAAACGGGCGGTGTTGTTCAAGTGCCGGCGGTGGGTCGTCAGTTGTCATCTCATGTTTCTGTTACAAAAATGTTTTTTTCTCAAGTTCTATTCAATTTCATGCCACTTTCTTGCGTAGATTTAAATTCCTGTTATATAAAAAAAATTTCTTTTCCTTTGTTTTCATTTCACATAATGTTAGTTCTGTTTTTTAAATTACTAGTAATCCGCCATTCCTAATGTTAATCCTAATGTTCTTGTTTTATTGTTATCTCTTACTTTTAATTGTTTAATTAGTTGTTTGCTATTTTCTTGTACTAGAAAACTGATGATGATGGCTAAGCCATCGAAAGCTGCTTTTGTAATAAACAACATTGTTGGCAATGACAACACCGGTGATCATTTAATTTTAAATGCAACGACATTTCACCACTAAACCAATATGTCATCTCACCTCCTTTATCCTACAGTATCGGCAGCGTATAAGCGACTCTGACAGTTCGATGCGTTGTTGCCACATATTACTAATCACATGGCTCCACCTGCATCACAGATAAATTAAATCTGAAAATATTAACACTTACTGATTGACTACGACCCGTCTTGATATCATGTTCATAACGTTCGCCAACTGCCGAAACCTTGATCGCCTCCGCGACTTCGTGCGAGTCAGATGAGCGACAACGCTGAATCCTGGCTGTGAGATAGTAAACAAATTCTCGCAAGCTGATTGCCTCAGAGCAGGTCACATGACTCACCACAGCACATGGCGAGAGAACTGTACTGTACGCTGCGGGTTCTTTAGGTTTCTTTCGCAGCGCAGGGGCAGACGTTCTTCAGCGTTCTCTGGCGGGAAATGTGGAAGTCAAAAGATCTTCCGTAGTTTCCGATGTCTGCGTAAATATTATTTTGTGTCTGACACGCGTCGGTCGGGGAAAAGACCCAGGCGGACGGCGGGTTGTGCGCAGCTGTTGTAAGCTGTGCTTTACGCTAGGCTACGCGGATGTGGCTCTGCAGCTTGATCTATTTATTTATTTATTTATTTATTTTGTCAAAAAAACAGTAAAAACTGTATATGACGTGTGGGGAAAGAAATTTATCTGCGCACATTTTTTTGAGGGCCAGAATTTTATTTAAAAAAAAAAAGAAAACGAAAATGAAAAAATTAATTTAGAAAATAATTATTTTAGAAAAATAAAGATATTTGAAAAATGTTTTTTCCCGAGTTATAGAAAATCAATTTCAACTGTAAATGAACCACAAGCAAAAGAAGTGCTCAACAAAACGTGCGCACAGTGAAGCTACATTTACGTCCAGAAGCAAAACAAGGGGCCATCTCAGCATTTGCTCTATGGATCACGGAAACTGGACAAAAACCTGATGGAGATGGGGATACTGTAGCGCTTTCTGATGGCGAAAGGGGGGGGGGTCAGGCTCAAGAATGAAAAATTTCTAAATATTACCGACATTTATTTAATTTATTACAACTTCGTGTTAAATAATTACAGATATAACAAGTTAATATCGCAAATAAAAAAAATGTGCCTACACAATGTGAAGTGTGAAAATCAAGTGTTTATTGTCATTTTACCATAATTGATTGATCCATTGATTCGTATTTCCGGGCGCGTCAACTAAGTACTTCATTAGTCCCGTAAGTGTAGTGCGTGTTTTTCTCTCGGGAGATGGCGGTTATCTTTTCCCCGTTGGATGGCGAGATCTGGCGCCGACCTGCCGTCGACTAGCGGGGTTTTCCCCTCAACCAGGTATCTCCCACCAGCGGGACACCGCTCCAGCCGGGACAAGTTCTAAGCTCCAGACCGGTCTCCCGACATGTGTGGTAGTGTAGTGCATGTTAGTGTAAGTGTGTGTCAGGGGAGATAATAGGACAAGGAAGGAAGGATCGCGCAGTGTCCGTGGCCCATTTGTTAGGGTACTGCTCCAGCATTCGCGTGATGTTGATCGGAGAAACCACAGAAAACTACCGAGCAGAGCAGCCGGCCGCTAGAATTCTCCTCCAAACAGCGACTGAATTCGACCTAGGTGACATGCTAATATCGAAAATCCTACCGCCGTTGGGACTCGAACCTAGGATCTCTCGGTCAGAGGGACTGCAGTGATATCAGTATATTACCATAAAAAATAAGACCCCTGTGTTAATGTATATTTCAATCGTTTTTCTAGGAGAAGGTGATTCGAGCGCCAGATTTGAGAACTGTTATATGCGCTTGCTTTCTCTCAGAATCTGTTTTATGGGCAAAACCTAATTTTTGTGTCCTATGCACTTTATTTCTTTTAAACAGATTTAATTCTAATTAGGAATTAAAAATACGTACGCGCTGAATAAATACGGTTTTTATAGGCAGAGGAAAGTTTTTACATCGTTTGCTACTCGGGAATGAAATTGCTCTAGCGAGCTTAGAGAAATTAATTTAATCAGAATGATGTAATTATACAGACCCGAGACGTATCTTCACTGGAAGTAGCAACATTAGCTGTCATCCCCTGCCCAAATATGTAATTTGAACTTAAGACGATGTAAATTGCACTCGTAAATTTTGTTGACGAATGTCGGAACATTTACTGTTCCTTTTACAACCCCTAATATTACCCAAGGGAGTGGGCTTCTCTGTAAGATTGCTGTAAAGATGTTTATTTGTAGATTATTTTCGTGTACGTTCGAATCTCGTTGGTTTGTTTCTGTCAATTCAAAACCGCGCAGAGATATTACGTAACAAAGGAAAATTATATCACACTTCCAATACAGAATTTCCAATGTACTTTGGGTAATTTGGAATTTTACGTGTCCACTTTGTGTATCAAAACGTAGAGATGAATAATTAAGAGAATGTCAAAAAGTGTATCCTGCTTTCCTGTTCTGCACGTTAGTCAGCGAAAGTGCTGTCTTTGGCGGAGGAAGATCGGGGGACATCGGACGACACTAGCTCTAAAGCGGAGTCGCATAAAGGACTTGTCATTAACAAAACTTTTATTTTTATGCGAATTCGAGAAGTTTAAAAATGTTTTTTAAGTATTACGTATTCCTTTGTTTCACTCTGAATTATTAGAATAAAGTGGTGATAATTTCACATCGGCAACCAATCATGGAGCAAGATCGACATTAAGCATATTATTTAATTCGAAAGAATACTTCTAAACAACTTGCAGATAAAAAAGAATACATCATTGAAAAGGGAAAAGATTGAAGATTAATATTTCACCAAACAGTGAAAATCGATATTTTTTAATTCTTTTGCCTCCCGGATCTACTTCACGTACGTTATTTTAACGGTAAAGTTCTTTTTGTTTTTCTTGGCCGTCGTGTTGCGTCGCGTCGCGCAGCCTCCGAACTTTTGCGTCGCATCCACGGCGCGGCTGGTCTTCCTCGACGATAACGCAATTGCTGCCGGCTGGAGAAGGAGGAGGAGGAGGAGGAGGAACAGCTGAAGATCGGGCGGCGCTTCGCCTCGCAAGGCAAAGAGCAGGGAGGGGGCGGGGGGCAGAAGGGAAGGGGGGCGGCGCACAAAGGGGACGCAACACGTCACAAAAGAGCGCGGAGCGAAATTTGATTGATGAAACCCATATCGACCGCCCAGCCAGCCAGCCCGCCCGCCCGCCGCTCGCCCGCCTGCGCGGCCGCCCGCGCTTTTAATTCCAAGCACAAGCAGCGGGGGCGGCGCCGCCGGACGCCCGGCGAGGGGAGAAGCGGTCTCTGCCGGGGAACGGAGGGGCGGCTGGCTGTCACTAAGGGATGTGGCGCGGCAACTTTAGGAGCTCCCGGGCCGGAGTTTTCGTCGTTCTGAAACTAATGGAATGCGTTACGTCACGTTAGTTTCCGGGGCGTTACGTTAGTTTCCTGGGCATTGCGTTAGTTTCCGGGGCGTTGCGTTAGTTTCCGGGGCGTTGCGTTAGTTTCCGGGGCGTTGCGTTAGTTTCCGGGGCGTTGCGTTAGTTTCCGGGGCGTTGCGTTAGTTTCTGGGGCGTTTGCGTTAGTTTCCGGGGCGTTGCGTTAGTTTCCGGGGCGTTGCGTTAGTTTCCGGGGCGTTGCGTTAGTTTCCGGGGCGTTACGTTAGTTTCTAGGGTGTTACGGTAGTTTCCAGGGTGTTGCGTTAGTTTCTAGGGCGGTACGTTAGTTTCCGGGACGTTGCGTTAGTTTCTGGGGCGTTGCGTTAGTTTCCGGGGCGTTGCGTTAGTTTCCGGGGCGTTACGTTAGTTTCCTCGGCATTGCGTTGGTTTCCGGGGCGTTGCATTAGTTTCCGGGACATTGCGTTAGTTTCCGGGCATTGCGTTAGTTTCCGGGGCATTGCGTTAGTTTCCGGGGCGTTGCGTTAGTTTCCGGGGCGTTGCGTTAGTTTCCGGGGCGTTACGTTAGTTTCCTGGGCATTGCGTTGGTTTCCGGGGCGTTGTATTAGTTTCCGGGACGTTGCGTTAGTTTCCGGGGCGTTGCGTTAGTTTCCGGGGCGTTGCGTTAGTTTCCGGGGCGTTGCGTTAGTTTCCGGGGCGTTGCGTTAGTTTCCGGGGCGTTACGTTAGTTTCTAGGGTGGTACGGTAGTTTCCAGGGTGTTGCGTTAGTTTCTAGGGCGGTACGTTAGTTTCCGGGACGTTGCGTTAGTTTCTGGGGCGTTGCGTTAGTTTCCGGGGCGTTGCGTTAGTTTCCGGGGCGTTGCGTTAGTTTCCGGGGCGTTACGTTAGTTTCTAGGGTGGTACGGTAGTTTCCAGGGTGTTGCGTTAGTTTCTAGGGCGGTACGTTAGTTTCCGGGACGTTGCGTTAGTTTCTGGGGCGTTGCGTTAGTTTCCGGGGCGTTGCGTTAGTTTCCGGGGCGTTACGTTAGTTTCCTCGGCATTGCGTGGTTTCCGGGGGCGTTGCATTAGTTTCCGGGACATTGCGTTAGTTTCCGGGGCATTGCGTTAGTTTCCGGGGCATTGCGTTAGTTTCCGGGGCATTGCGTTAGTTTCCGGGGCGTTGCGTTAGTTTCCGGGGCGTTAGGTTAGTTTCCGGAGTGATACGTTAGTTTCCAGGATGTTGCATTAGAATCTCAAGTTTTTTCTTTAGATTCCCACACGTTTCTTTAGATTCCCAGGCCTTACGTAAAATTACCAGCGATTCCGTTAGATTTTAAAGTTTAACGTTACATTCCAAGGCAATACGGTCGATTCCATGGCGTTACATTAGTTACTAGGGCGTTGCATGACTTCTCTTTTCGTGTCGCGTCCAATGCGTGTCGTTATTTTGCGTAGAGAGTGGCCTCTGTCAGAGAATGGAGGTGAGACTGGCTGTTACTTAGGGATGTGGCGCAGCTGTGGGAGGCAACGTTAGGAGCACCAAGGACGGGGTTTTTGTGGACTGGAGCTGCTGGAATGCGTTACGTTACATTCTGTGGTGTTACGTTAGATTCCCAGGCGTAACGTTAGTTTCTCAGACGTCACGTTCCTTTTCGGGGCGGTACATTGGATCCTCGAGCGTTGTGTTACTTTTGTTGGTGCACGTTCTGATTAATGAATTGTCAGTTTTCAATTCATTAGTTCGGCCGGAGTAGCCACGTATTGTGAAATTGCGTTTTGGGATTGATTTGCGGACAGATTTCTGCTCTTTTGAAAAGTGGGTTTCTGAGGGTTCGTAAGTGTTTCGCCGCGAAATTTAGATCACTTTTTTTTGCCTTCCTGTAAATACCAAACGTGTGCACACATTTTCGGACTTGTATCTTAACCGATAATTATTATAATCTTCTGTAGTATTTTTAACGACATAATTTCGATACCATTTCTCTTTGGTACTTACTTCTTACCATTGCCTTTTGCTTTTCAATTTCTGCGCCTTTGTATTTGTAAACTTTTTAAATGTTTCTTCTTTTCCATTCCGTTAGAACTAGTATATTGTGGAAAAAATGGGTCGTTAATTAATAATTCCTTGTCCAGGACAAATTACACAATTTCGCCCTTAAACGAAGACGTCAGCGTTCCTCATTTAACATTAATTTTGTATTGTAAATACAATAGTTGATTTAATGGTGTGATCATTGTATTTCACGTACGGGAAATTTCATTTGTGTGTGACGTGTCCTTGTGCATTTTTGGTTTGCGTGATATTAGTTTTGCGTATTGTTTGCACTTCACCGTGCATTACAGCTTCCAGAGATCGATAGTTCATCATGCGTTTCTGTTTTATCTTCCGTGACCCGTTGCATTATCGAATATAGAATAGTGGAAGGGTTGAGGAACTTTCTATTTTTAAAGAAACGATTTTAATTAAAGAGAAGTGCATTAACAGCCTGGCGGCTTTTTCTAAATATGTTCGCAACGTGATCAAATTAACGGTTTTCCTGAGAATAAATGTTGAAATACATGCCATTATTGTTCGTTGCGATGTTTTATTCCGTCACTACCGTATATTGTTTATTATACATTTAATCTTAATGGATCTGCATTGGTAGGAAGGGATATAGTTTTGTTGACTTTTGCAATATTTCTGCTGCTGTGATACTCTGCAATGATTTTTAATACGATATACACACGTTTTCCGTACTAAATCTGTTTGCGACGTAATACTTCTCATTGTTTTAGTATTGATGGACACTGTTTACGTTTTTAATGTTTCATATTGCTGCGAGCGCTGTTACTTTGAATCACTGGTGATGCGTTTTGTAATTCGATTAAATGCATAGACAAGTGCCTTTGACAGAAACTGTGGTTATAACATTAGGCTTTTATACTATTCATTGTTTGTTAGAACTGTAATGTATTCATTATTCTCGTTGTGTATTTCACTTCTTGATTCTCATTATATTACGTATTGTTATTTTCGCCTGCATCGTTTATTAATTGCTTGGTGTTTTCTTATTAATGTCTCACCTCTATCTAAGATGTGTTTGTATCAAATGAAGTGAAATTCCAATTTTTTTATGTATATGATATAATTAGAAATTAATCATATTTGCTTAACGTCTCGGCACATAAGCGAGTTTCACGGGTTCTACTAGGAACATGTTGGTTGGTGACACGAATGACTGTACGTGTTGTAAATCACCCGGAAACGCGTTTTTTTTGCTTAAACAATTTCGAGAAATCTCGTAGTCTTCTGATTGCATTTAGTTTCCCCACCGAGAAGACGAAATGCGTAATTATTTTTCTGGAAGGGGTCTAACGACGGACGCAGTTTAATCGATTACTATCTCAAAAATATCAGTTTTTATTTAAAGTTATTTATTTATTATTTATTTATTTGAAAGGTTCGATTTAATTGAGGCCCTTGAAAAGCCAAGATAACTAAATATAAAAAGAATTGTTTTTTTTTCTCTAGGGGAAATAAATAAAAACTGTACATTGTCATACAATAGAGCCATCACTAGGTATATGTTACAACTGAAGGTGTTTTAACTGTGTATTAGTTCCGATTTATATAATATTTAGATATCAAAACTTCGTTTGGAAAATTTTTGTTCTTAGATCCTTTGGCTCCGCAAAGGCTCAATTAATGATTTCCATCGATCGCCAACCTAGTTTCGTTCAATCTGAACTCGCTCGAAAGACGCTTTAAACTCCCTCATCCCACTCACATTTTTCGCATTACACTCTGAAAGTTTCTATTGATAATGGAAGTTGGCTTTAAAGCGCTTTTGTGTAGTAGTGACATCAAAACTCGTGTCGTCGCTGCTTTATACTGCAAGTATGTGACCACACCGACGTAAGCATATTTAAAACTTTACATCCACCCCCAACTTTTTGTTCAGCAAATTTACTTTGTAGCGCGGACATGTTTTTTTTTAGAAAGTGTGCGCACGCACAGACACACATTTCAGAGCGCGTGTAGCTAAATCCTCACCTCGGATTAAAATATTAGCAGACGCGTATTTAAATAATGCGTGGAATATCCGAAAGGGCGATAAAGTCGTGCGGAAACGCGCTTAAGGGTCGCGGAAGGGTCGGCGGGGGCCAAAAGGGCACACGCCCCGACCGTTCTGCCCTTAATCCCGAGTTGTAAATTCTCCTCAAAAGGGGGAGCAAGAAAATCCAGAGTAAAAGCCCGGAGACAATGAAACTGCGACTTTTTTTGTCTTGTAAATTTTATGAGTAGATTGTGATTTTAAATTTGCGACTCCACTGTATCACTAGGAATGTGTGGTAAGTGGCCGAAATCTTTTGTGGGATGTTAGTTGAAGGACGTACGTTAAGCGATGGCCATATGAATGTCCAACTCTTGAGTGCTTTTTAGGACGATTTTAATGATTTAAGCACAACCGGGACGCTTTTAATTAACGAATGTACGAAACAAATTTTCAGGTTTTTGTTTGCTTTGTCGCATAAGAAAGATCCTTGGAAATTATATTTTATGGGATGTGGCGTCTGCATTATTGGTTTTGGTGAAAACTCTTGTCTGTCGTTATAATGCCCTATTTTTTGAGAAATATTTTCCATCTCTGTGTGTTTTGAGACACCTCATTTGTCTTGATTGTCGAAACGCAAATGTTCTAACCGTGAGTGGCGGACGAAAGTAGGTCCCTCGATTTCTATTGTGCGATTAAAATATAGTCTCAGCTTAACGTCAGGAGGTGAAAGGAGAGGGAACATAGTCATCCAATCAGGAGCTTCAGTACCAAAGTTTTTAGTCAGAATGATGCTTTTGACTGGACGACCGAGTCCCCCTCTCCTTCTAGGTCCTGACCTTGAGGAGCCACTATATTTAAATCGCGCAATATACCGATTTACCGAACTGTGATCCCTCCCTTTCGGTCGAAGGTTTTCTTTCGCCCCGTGTCTTTTGCGTAACTAGATCCCTCTGTGGAGACTGCGACCGGGTTGTGTTCTTCCGGGGGCAAAGGATGCGGGGCGGGGCTCTGGCCTCGGTCTGTACCTCTGGGATTTGCTGCCTAACAAAGCGCTTGAGTTGCATGTGCAGCTGGCACTGGGTGCTTCTTGTCAGAGGACTATCTTAAAATTTTGTGAGTGGATACAAAAAAACAACCAACTCTTCACCACTAGGGATCCGAGATGCGTTGAATAACATCTAATTTGTTTCGATTCATGGAACGGAAGTTGTCTAACCGTGAGTGACGGACGTAGGTCACTCGATTATGCAATTTAATTGATGTCAGGAGCTGGAAAAAGAGAGGGACACTGTCATCCCATCAGGAGATTCAATAATAAATTAAGTCGAAATGATGCAACCCATTGATGACAGTCTCCTTCTAGCTTCTGACCTTGAGGAGACACTACATTTAAATCGCACAATATACTAGGACTTACAGGACTGTGACTCCTCCCTCTCGGGTCGAAGATTTTCTTTCTCCTCGTGTCTCTCGGGTAACTAGATCCTTCTGTGGAGACGCGATCGGGTCGCGTTCTTCCGGGGCAAAGGAGCCCTAGCCTCGGTCTGTACCTCTGGGATTTGCCGACTAACAAAGCGCTTGGGTTGCATGTGCAGCCCGAGCTGGCTGCTTCTCGTCAGAGGACGCGATCCGGCGGCAGACGGCGGGCGGACGGGACGCGACCAAGCGGCTAATCCCAGCGGCGGAAGCTCCGCCATTTTCACAGGGCGAGGCGGTAGGTGGGCGAGTAAGTACTGTGGGTGAGTGGGTAGGTGGCGAGCGGGTAGGTGGACGACTAAGTTGTGAGTGGGTGTAAAACGGGGAAGGTCGGTAAGGGGATGGGTGATTGCATGTGGTGGGTGGGCGAGTGAGTTGTCAATGGATGTATTAAGGGGAACGTTAATAAGTGGGTGGGTTAGTGAGTTGTGTGTAGGGAAGTGGGTGTATTAAGGAAAAGTATGTATGTGGTGGGGTTAGGTATGTTAGTAGGTTAGTATGTGGGTGGGTGATTGTGTGGTAGGTGGGCGACTAAGTTGTGAGTTGGTGAGTGGGTATATTAAGGGGATTGTTAGTAAGTGGGTGGGTGATTCCGTGTGGAAGATGTGCGAGTGAGTTGAGAGTGGATGTATTAAGGGGAACGTTAATACGTGGGTGGGTAGGTGGGTGAGTGAGTTGTGACTAGGGGAGTGGGTGTGTTAAGGGGAAAGTTGGCTCGTGGATGGATGATTGTATGGTAGGTGGACGAGTGAGTTGTGAGTAGGGAACAGGGTGTGTTAAGGGGATTGTTAGAAAGTGGTTGGGTGATTCTGTGTGAATGATGGGCAAGTAAGTTGAGAGTGAGTGTATTAAAGGGAAAGTTAGTAAGTGGGTGGATGATTGTGTGGTAGGTGGGCGAGTGAGTTGTAAGGAGGGGAGTGGTTGTATTAAGGGGAAAGTTAGTGAGTAGGCGATTGTGTGTTGGTGATTGAATTAAGAGGAAAGTTAGTAAGTGGGTGGGTGATTGTGTGGGGTGGACGGGCCAAGTAATGGGGAGAGGGATCGGTGAATGTGTTCATGGATAAATGTGTGTGTGTGTGTGTGTGTTTGTTTGTTTAGGGTAAGTGGATGAGTGATTGAAGGAGTGATCGGGCAGGTGTGTTTGCGAAGTTTCGGTCAGTTGATGGCTAAATGTGTGAGTAGGAAGGTGTGTTTAGGGTAAGTGAGTGTGTGATTGACTGGGGTGAGCGGGCGCGTATGTGGGTGAAGTATCCGCAAGGTGAGTTTGTGGATAACTGGAGATGAATGAGAGATCGACGTGTATGCGAATATTCTCGGATTTATATAGAGTGACTTCCCGATGCCGGAAGCTGTAAGAAGAGGGGATTCATCCAATCGGGAGCTTCATGACCAAAAATCTTAAGTTGTAACGAAGATCCAGATTGGATGATAGTGTTTCCCTCTCCTTCCCGCGCCCGACCTTCAATCTATCACAACCACCTTGTTTTACTTGATGAGTCTCAGGCCATTAGGACCGGTCTTCCGTCTGAAAATGCTATTTCTCTACGCTCATTTCGCCACGTAGCAGGCAGAGAAGTTACTGACTGGCGACGAAAGAGGCAATTTGAATTTAGGTCATTAGGCTCCTTCTTCTAGGCCTGACGATCTTTTACATGCAGTAAATCTAAAACATAGGACATGCCGGCTTCACTTACCCTACGCCAGAAGGCGTGTGAAGTATTTTTTCGCCCTTGAAAATCCACAGTTTCGATCGGGTATGAACCCGCGACATCCAGTATAACAGTCCGATATGCTGATCGTCACATCATCGGAAGCCACCTTGAGAAGTTACTACATTAAAATCAGACAATAGCTCACTTGGCAGGTGGGTAAGACGTATGAACATAGTATCAATAATGTGAACATAGTATCTAGGAAAACATTTCTTAGAGAGCTCTTGCGAATTTATGCAGATGTGGTATCCCCCTTTCGGTGACAATGTTGGGCGGGTTGCATTTTGTGTGACTACTGACTACGTCGTTTGCCGACCACTACTCTGCTAAGGTGAATGATCACAACACAGATCAGTCATCGTCCTACTTTATGCCTTCTCCTCCAGAAAGGATGATAAGGTGTTGAAGGGAAAACGATGAAATAAGAAAGATTAGGGATGGTGATATGTCGCAGATATGGGTGGTATAACAACCTGACCACAACAACTCGGTGAAACTCTCGTGCATTAGTTGGAATGGGGAAAATCTGCTCAAGCCAATGTGTAATTCGGTTGCAAGAAGGAAGAAAAGGGCAAAATATTAAAAATAGACACAAGAAGCTACAAGAACCAAAAGGGAACCACATGGAAAGAAAAACGAAAATGTTCTAAAACAAATCTAGAAGTATGGTCACGTGATTACTATACTGCGATTTTCGTAACTTTGCCCCTGACAGGGAATCAGCTGTTTCGCTGCCATCCAATCAGGAGCTTATATTTCGCGCTGAACCGCTGATTCCTGTCAGGGGCAAGTTACGAAAATCGCAGTACATTGTTAAAAAATATAAATCCATAACTAATAAAAAGGCATTTCATCGAAATTATTGACAAACTGAAAGACATTTTACCGAACTTAACCAATTTAACCGGGCTCTACTGGTTGTAGAAGAAGCACGTCGTGAATATCCTTCCACGGGATTCTAACCTAAGCAGCTGCGCTGTAGTATCGGGGCCGGCGTACGGAGGCCAAGCCGGAGCGCGCGAGCGTAGTGTGTGGGGGCGAGGGGGATGTTGGTGCAGGGCCGTGACCTCGCCCGCGCGCTCCGTCCTCAATCGAAGGCCTCGCGCAAAGCCCTGCTCGCTCCGCCTCGCCCCCTAATATGATCCGCGTCTGCCAGATGGAGTTTCATCGGGGGCGCATCGGGCGACGCGGCGCGGCACAGGCGCGCGGCGCGCAGCCTCCGAAAGACGCTCCGCCGCCCCCGCCCTTCACCCCCCGGCCAACGCCCCAGCCCTCGCCCCCGCCTTCGCCCCCGCACTTGCCGCCGTCTTCGGGCTTACCACCGCCTCTCGCCCGAGCCCCCGCCTTCGCCACGGTCCTACCCTCGCCCGAGCCCCGCCCGAGCTCCTGCCTCCGCCATCGCCCTCGCTCCCCGACCCTCGCACCCGCCCCCGCCCCTCCCCGCCCTCGCTCACGCCCCTGCCCTTGCACGCCCTCGACCCCGCCCCTCGACCCCGCCCTCACTTCCTCCCATGCCCACCCTCGCCCCCGTCCCCGCTCTCGCCCTCGTCCTCGCCCCCCGCTCTTCTCCCCACCCTCCCTCGCCCCTCGCCAGTCCGTTTTCGCTCCGCTTTCCCGTCGATTCCCTCGTCCCCATCTTCACCTTCCCCCCGCTCGCCGCCCTCAACCTCGTCCCCCGCTCTTATCCCCGTCCTTACCCTCGTCCCGCCCCGCTGGCGCTCCCTTCCCTTCCCCACCTTTGCCCTCACCAGCGCCACGCGCACCCGCCATTGCCCCCGCCTAGCCTTTTCCTGCCGCCAGCTCCCGCCGTCGTTCCCGCCCTCGCCCCCGCCCCGGTCCCCGCTTTGCCCTCGCCCCCGCCCTCGCCCCCGGCCCTCGCCCCCCGGCCTCGCCCCCGCCCTCGCCCTTGCCCTCGCTCTCGCCCCCGCCCTCGCCCTCGCCCCCCGCCCTCCCCCCCGCTCTCGCCCCCGCCCTCGCCCCCGCCCTCGCCCCCGCCCTCGCCCACGCCCTCGCCCCCGCCCTCGCCCTCTTCCCCGTCCTCGCCCCCGTCCTCCACTCGCGCCCTCCGTCGCCCTTGCCCTCCCCTCGATCAATCCGTTGCCCCCCTTCCCTGCCTTCACCTCCTCATCGCTGCCGCCCTCGCCCTCGTCCCCACCCCTTACCCTTTTTTCTGCCCGCCCCGCTGCCGCTCCCGACCATCCCCACCACTGCCCTCACAAGCGCCCGCGTACCCGGCATCGCCCCCGCCGCCGCCTGGCCTCTGCCTGCCACAGCTCCCGCCCCAATCCTGCCCTCGTCCTTAACCCTCTCCCGCCCTCTCGTCCTTGTCCTCGCCCCCCCGACCCTGCTCTTGTTCTCGCTCCGGTCTTCCCCTCGTCCCACCCCCGCCCTTGCCCCCGCTCTTGCTCCCGCCCTTGCTCCCGCCCTTGCCCCCGCCCTTGCCCCCGCCCTTGCCCCCGCCCTGCCCCCGGCCCTTGCCCCCGCCCCTTGCCCCCGCCCTTGCCCCCGCCCTTGCCCCCGCCCCTTGCCACCCGCCCTTGCCCCCACCATTGCCCCCGCCCTGCCCCCGCCCTTGCCCCCGCTCTTGCTTTGCCATCGCCTCCGTCCCCCGCACACGACTTCCCCTCCCTCATGGTGTAGCTACTGCTTTCCAGCGCGTCCGCCCCTTGGGCTTTTTGCATTGTCCCGTCTGGTGAGGGATTGCGATATGAATGTCGCTGGTTTCGTAAATATATAAATTTGTTTAAATCATACTAGGTTCAGTGTTATCAATCATTCTGTCGTCGAGTGTTAATTTTTTTCACGGGATATTGCATTACGAGAATATTCCAATTTTATGCTTTCCATTCCCCACGGATTCTGCTAGTATCCGCCAGGGAAAGTATGCTACGTGCAGGCGATGTTTTCGAAACATCAGAGTTTGTTTTGTTGTAGATTGATATGATATGATTTGATTGTAATTTGACTCTCAGTGGAATTTAAATTTTAGTAGGTGTGGTGTATCTTTTATTGATGGCAGTCAATATTTATTTCTTTCATCAGTTATGTCGTAGTGACTGGCAGTGATTTTAGTTAAATACTGCTAAGAAATATTTTAAAAATTTGTTAGAAACGATTAAGAAAATATTTCAAACATTAGAAAAATGGTGAAGTCAATTTAATAATAATGGTTATTCAGTATTAATTTCAACATCTCGTATTTTCTTTTTCTTAATTTGTTACAGTTTTCGGAAATTTAAAAGTATTTTCCTTTCCCTATATCCCAAGCAAAAAATTAACACTACTCTAACTGTACATTTATGAATCCTGCACCTAGCCTCGTATAATTTAAACCAACTAACATTCAAAATTACAATTTAATCATACTTTTACAAAAAACTTGATGTTTCAAGATCGACCTCATGTTACATTCCATGTCAACGCAAATTATTTGGCGTAAGGTCCATGACAGATCGGTGACAAGAGTAGACAGGTACCCTTAAGGTGGCAAGTAGGTCTACTTGCATCAGCACCGGTGCCGCTGCAGTCTCCCCCGCTCGAAAATTTCCAAAACGGTGCTACAAGGTAAGTTGTTGGATGAAACAGGTTAGATATGGTCCCGTTAGTGTAGTGACTGTTTTATCACGAGAAATGGCGGTGTGAGTCAGGGGAGTGGATAGGACAAGACAAGGAAGAAGAAAGAAAGGTAGCCCGCGGTTCGTGGCTCGTTTTGTTATTCAATTCAATGATGTCTAATTTTACGATGGCGAGACTCGGGCCATCAGTCCTGTTTTTCCGTCTGACCGCACAAATTTCGCTGCATTCCTTACAGCATCGGAGAAAGAAGGTAATACTCGGGCGACGAAACAGGCGATTTGAATTTAGCTCAGAGACTTTTTTTCGATTGGAGGATATTTTACATGCAGTAAATCTACTACATGGGATAGCCGGCTTTACTTCCATCCGATGGAAGGTGTACGAAGGATTCTTTCGCTCTTAAACATTCACTGCTTCGATCGGGTTTCAAACCCCGAACTTGGGTAAAACAGCGTGATACGCTAACGTCACACCATCGAAACCACAACTGCTCCGGCATTCGCATGGTGTTGATCGGAGAAGTCACGGAAAATGCCTATTAGAGCAGCCGGCCGCTGGAATCCTCCTCCTGATAGCGACTGAACTCGACTTAGCCATCTACCTAACCACCATAAACCACCCCCTCAGTCTCGATTTTAATATCCTTTTCAAGACTCGAAGATCTTCCTGGTCAGAGTCACTTCAGTGTCACCGGCAAAGCTAGCTCTGATCTAATCTCAGCTGGTCTTGGAATTGAAGGAAGATGGTTGAAATGTGACTTATGATGGTTGCGAGAGTCCCGTTGTGAAAATGATTATACAAGATTTGTTGAAATTAAAACCAGACATTAACTTTGTCCTTTTCAAGACTCGAAGATCTTCCTGGTCAGAGTCACTTCAGTGTCACCGGCAATGCTAGCTCTGATCTAATCTCAGCTGGTCTTGGAATGGAAAGAAGATGTTGAAATGTGACACGTGATGGTTCGTAGAGCCCGTTGTGAAAATGATTATACGAGTTTTGTTGAAATTTAAAACCAGACATTAACTTTGTCCTTTCCAAGACTCGAAGATCTTCCTGGTCAGAGTCACTTCATTGTGACCGGCAAAGCTAGCTCTGATCTAATCTCAGCTGGTCTTGGAATGGAAAGAAGATGGTTGAAATGTGACACGTGATGGTTCGTAGTGCCCCGTTGTGAAAATGATTATAATAATAATAATAATAATAATAATAATAATAATAATAATAAAATGTCCTTATTTCTGGCGAGGCTCAGGCCATAACGCCTGCTCTTCCGCCTAACCACTAAAATATTTACATTTACAATATGTGCAATTGAGGAGTTCGGGTGGAAACAATGGTAGCTGACATTTCACGAGTTTTTTTTGAAATTTAAAACCAGACATTAACTTCGTCCTTTGTATTTCGGGTCTGCGAACGATGCGGTGGGTATCGGACACAGCCGAGCGTCATGACGTGCTTCCATTTCGGGACGTAACTTCTACCTAATTCTGTAATATTGCGGCGTGCGCGCGGGCCTGATTGCTATCAGGCCTCCCAGGCCTGGTGATTAAGCGCAGCACGGGCTGAGAATTGCGTCCGGCCCGTGGCTCTGCAAATTCACTCTGCCACGTCCGAATGATTTGCAGAAGAGGAATTGTAGCCGAATTTGATGGGTCATTGAGTGTCGAGAATGCGATGTGGCTTGTCAGCTAGGTCGTATTCAGTCGCTGTCTGGAGGTGAATTCTAGCGGCCGGCTGCTCTGATCGGTAGTTTTCCGTGGTTTCTCCGATCAACATCACGCGGATGCCGGAGCAGTACCCTAAGAAATGGGCCACGGACCGCGCGCGATCTTTCCTTCCCCTTCCTTGTCCTGTGCTCAGCCCTACACATACACACACTTACCTGTTCTACACAAACACACATTTCGGGAGACCGGTCGGCAACTTAGAGCTTGTCCCGGCTGGGGCGGTGCCCCGCTGGTGGGAGATACTTGGTTGAGGGGAAACCCCGCTAGTCGACGGTAGGTCGACGCCAGATCTCGCCATCCAGCGGGGAAAAGATCACCTCCACCTCCCGAGAAAAACACGCACTACACTTACGGGACTAATGACCAAAGTAGTTGACGCGCCCGGAAACACGAATCAATCAATCAATCAAAGCGATGTGGCTCGCTGGGGATAGCATTTATTGTTGGTTTTTTGTTAGTTTCTTTTTTTGTGATTTCGTTCTCTCTACGGTTCCTGTTTTCTTTAGACTTCTCTTTCCTGTCTTACTTCGTTTTCCGTCTTCTTGGTTTCGTTTTCCCCTTCTTCTTTCCCCATTTTCTCGCCCATTCTGCTTCTGATTTTTGCTGTTATCCCTTAACTCTCACTCAATTTCCATTTCTTTCGTCCGTTTATCGAAACACATTGAAGTATCTGATGATTTCTTAGCAGCTTTCAGATATCCTTGTGTACAATGTTAAGCAGCCTTGAGAGCTGCGGAATCGGGGCGTCGCGAAAGGCTATAAGTGTTTGGATTAAATTCCTGTTTTAGGAAGGTTTGGTATTATCAGAATTATGCTGATTAGTCGCTGACTTTATTTCTTTTTTTAAATTTTCTAAAATGTTTATTTTACGAAATAAAAAAAACTAATTGAGAACGAAACGTCAATTATTAAGTTCTTTCTTTGCACTTTCCTTTATAATTTTTACGACGTTTGCGGACAGTTTCCCGATTGCATCCCTTACTCAACTTCTCCTAAGCCTTTTACTATTTTGCCAAAAATGCATAGCCGGATCTTGGCCGGGGGGGTGGGGGAGGGCTGTCAGAAAGTCCTGTTCTAACTCGTAACGAATTGTAAGAGAAAGAAAAACAATCATCGTTTATCCCACAACAGGTAG
>JAHLJT010005437.1:66527351-66562425 GCA_031308135.1 Acheta domesticus | reverse complement strand
AAAACGTGAACACCAATATGTCGAATTACATTATATCTCGATAATTCCCTCTTTTTCAGATTTGTAATATACAGGTTCCAAGTTTAAGATTTGTCTTTTTTTCCTTCTTTTTTTTTTTTTTTTTTTTTTTTTTTCCTCCAAATATTTCTGCCTCTAAAACGATTCGTTTGACTGACCACATAGATGTTTGTTACTCCTCGGAGGTCGCCTGCTACCCCATCGTCTGTCACAACGGTTTTTTAAAAATAACCACCTCTTAACTAAATATTCCGGAACTCGAATTCTTCCAGATATCAGGTTCCATTGTGCTGTAGTAAGATCAACCGTGAACGCTAATATCTCGAATTACTGATAATTCATATTTGCAGATTTGTGATATCCAGGTCTGGTGATTAAGATTTGTCTTTTTCTTTTTTAAAAATAAATTTTCCCGCCTCGAAAATTTCGAATTACTTGTTAGCTCTTATTTCAATTTTCTTTTCTTTTTTTTTTCAGTTTCGAAGATTCTAGTTTTCAAGTTTAAGTTTTTGTCTTTAACCTAATTATCATATTTTTTAAAAGGAATTTTCCCGCCTCTAAAACGAGTCGTTTGGCTGCACATATATACTCCATTGGAGCCGCCCCCCCCCTCGTCCTGTCCTATTGGCGGCTGTGTCGCTGTTTGCTCGTCTGACTGGTTGCAACGCAATCAAGACCGCGCGGTGCTTTATTGCCACGCTGTGATTTTGGTGCAGTGGCGTGTGCGATACAAGCTGCACTAAAGAGGACCTCTCTATTGCTGCATTGCGTGATGCGCGATTCAATCATAGAATTCAAAACGACCGAAATGAAGTACAGTTTTTTATTTTGGTATTGAGATGTCATTTTCTTGCTTGTTGTGTGCGCTGGCAGAATGGTTTATGTGTGTGTGTGTGTGTGTGTGTGTGTGTTCGAGAAGAATCTCTTTCACCGAGGTGCTGATGTGGCTTCGGGCATCACGTGATGACACTGCAGTGCCTCCGAACGTAGGTCCTAAGGTTTGAGTCTCGTCGGCGTGTAGATTTTTTACTTTTGGCACATAGATGGATATCAGCCGCTGTCTGGGCGAGAATTTCTAACTGCCGCTGCTCTGATCGTACTTTGAACGTCTTTTTTTGATCTCCGATCAACACCATGCGGATGCCGGAGCAGAACCCTTAACAACGGGCCACGGCCTCGCACGATCTTTCCTTCCTCTGTCCTATCCCATCCTTACTTACACACATACACTTACATGCACTACACTGCCACACACATGCAAGAGACAGGTCTGTACCTTAGAGCTTGTCCCGGCTGCGGCAGTGCTTCGATGTCGGGAAATACCTGGTTGGGGAAACTCTGCAAGCAAACATGTAGGTCACGCCGATCTCGCTGTCCAGCAGGGATGATCGCCATCTCCCTCTATAAAACGTTCTCTACACTTACGGAATATAACAGCAGTTGACGCGCGCGGAAACTTCATTCACCGACTTGTATCAATCTCGAGTTGATGTTAATGAAACTAAATGTGTAATGAAATAAAACAAATGCAACTAGTGTGTAGTTATCCACACTTGAACGCGAAGTGCTTGTGCTTTTAGTCGTGTCTTGAAGTGAGTTTTTTAACATAATCATTAACTTATTGTATCGTAATCGTCGTGAAATCACATTCTGAGGTGCGAAAAGAATTTCACAAAATTCTTGGCTTTGGAGAATAAAAGTTGTCACAAACTTTTTTGAGATTAGGATCGGAAGAAAATTATAGTAGGAATGACTTAATCTTGAGTCAGTCTAAGACTTTTCGTCAGGCTGTTCGCTTTGCCTTATCTTGTGCTATGGACTGTTTTTTCCTTTTATTCCTATTGTATTGTAACGACATTTAACTCAGAATTTTTTTAAGTATATTCCTAATAGCTCGAATTGTACTAAGACTACGAAAGCTCTGGGGCCCTGTCTTGATTTAGTAAACAGCTTAAGAAAATCCTAGATTCGTAAAACATGGGACTATAAAATACATTCCAAGACGCGGAATTAATTTACAAATCCATACTTACAGGGAGAAAGGATATTCGAATGAATGTGCTCCAGTTCTCTTACTTTTCCTCGATAAAATTATGTCCTTGACCGAGTTGAATCGTGATCCAGAGCTAAGTTGCCTAGAGGTCGTCTCACCCCAAGCAAGACCTGTCCATCTGCCACCGCCTAAAGCCCATCATTATCACTTTCGTCACCCGTTGATCATCACCCTTCATTGTGTTGACGGACGTGGGGACCAGGTAATGCCATCAGTTGGTCACTGGGTGCGCAGCACTGTTCTCAGGCTGCCTCCATATTGGAAATGTACCATCTAATGGAATGTTATGAACCAAAAAGCATCAAGTACGTTCGCAGAATTGAAATAGTGATGCTTGTAGTAAGTGTGTGAAATTGTTTTTTTTGGCACAATCAAGATTGAGGACTATATTGACGAGACCGATAAGTCGAGACTAGAAATCAACAGCGATTTGAAAGAAATAATCATTAGGTCACGAAATAAAAACAATTTTTTTCTACGACTATGGAAATGCTTGTATTACAATCATTTATTGTTCCATCTCTAAAAGCAATCACTTTAACTAGCTAAGAAATCATTTAATATTTATTTATTTTATTAAGATACAGCTTTGTTGCGACTTGTGCAATAGGAGAAAAATGCTACATTTATTTTCCACAAGAACCGCAAGGAACGCCAGCACTTCCTCGAAGACTCGTTGGCAAAGATTTTATTAGATGGCCTATTACACGTCGAGGGTTATTTCAGAACTGTCTGCAGTGCATTTATGGTTTCTTAGCTCATCTTGAGATCTGTATTGTACGAAAACAACTAGCAAACGTGGTTATCATTTAAATAATAAACCACCTCAACTCTGATGGAATTGATTAACGTGAGTTTGGGGCTTGGATAGTGCATTCACTCTCGTCGTTTCGGTAAGTTCGTTGTAGAATGCTTTAATGGAATTCTCCCTATCTTTAAAAAAAAGGCGTTGTTAAACATAGTGAAATGTGATATCGTAAATTAGGTTCTAGCATATACTAACGCAAACGAGTCTCTGGCTGTAGCTTATATTTTTATCGGCCTTTCCAAAAAATGTGTACTGCACGTACGCCAAAAAAATCTTGGAGCTGAGTGTACAAAAAAGTAATTTAGAAATGTGTTATAGAGTTTTAAATATTGAATCAAGTTTCTTTGATGTCAAACTCATAAGAGCTCGTACTACAAACGTTACGTCGATCTCACAGCACCTACACTGTAATTTTCAACTGAACAAAAAATGCGTTCCTCTCGAAAATCTTACATCCAGAAACGGACTCCATCTGCCCAGTGAACGTGCCATATTTACTCAAACTTGCCATTTTAATATATTGTATAAGCATGTTTAATGCTTACTGATTTCACAGATTTCATAGTCACTTCCACTTGTACTTCTATAGTAACGCATTAATGTTGAGAATATCATTCACGACGATCATATTCTTCTTCTTCTTCTTCAGAAATGTAGGCAACTGCCTGTTACGCCTCCATTCCCATCTGGTCACCCCATCTCTTCTTCGGGCGGCCTGGATTTAAGTGTAGTAATAGATTACGAACATACATAACATGACGATTCTTGTTGGAAATTGCTTTTTTTACCTTCAACGTTGCCCAAAAAGAAGTTTTACACGAAAAAGTAATTTCGCCACAGTAGTATGGATTTTAAATATTGAAACACGGGCTGTGTTTCTTTGACATAAAGCTCATAAGTCGTATGACGTCACCTCGAACTCACAGGAGCAGTTCTGTCGCTTCACACAGAACAAAACCCCATGTCGCACCGAAAGTGCTTTAAACCAGAAACGGACTCTTTTTCTGGCGTCTGCACCCCCCTCTCCGGAGCACTGTACCCTTATTTACCCTGCCGTGCTACTCTTTTCTGCTACTACTTCACTTCCATCTCGTTCAGTTTTGTATTCCGCACGTCTACGCGAGTGCCTCGCTAAAGAGCAAGTCAACGTGCCCAGCACGCACACATACTTGTCAACTACTTTCGGCCCCTCCCCCTTCTCTTTCTCTTTCTGTCTTGCTCTCTCTCGCTCTCGTTCGCTCGCTTACTCTGTCGTTTTCTGTTTCTCTCTTACAGTTACTCCCTTCGTTTCTCTCTCGTTCTCTGTTGCTATCGTTCTTGCGCTCTCTCTCTCTCTCTCGCGTGCGCGCGCGCGCGCTCTTTATTTCTTTCTCGCTCGTTCTTGCTCTCTCCCTGTCTCGTTCTCTTAGTCTGTCGATTTCTGCTTCTCTCTCACTCGTACTCTCTTTAATTTCTCTCTCTCTGTGTCTTGCTATCTTCCTCTCTGCTCTCCCTCTCTCTCTGCCCTCTCGTCTGCCCTTACGCATTATTCGGAACGAGGTGACCCTCTGCATCGTGTTGGGCGCCATGCCAGGGTTTCCGCAGAGTGTGTGTGTGTGTGTGTGTGTGTGTGTGTGTGTGTGTGTGTGTGTGTGTGTACGTGGGTATATAGGGTGCCCCCGGAAATTAGCGGTTGAGCTCTTCTTAATTAGATTCTGTTCAATGAAGGAGACACAAATTAATAAGAAATTCTCTCGGTGCAGGGCCGACGGGCTTTTACCGGAAGTGCTATTAATGGTGAGAGTTCACGCTTGCATTTTGAGTGCTTTGTTACGGAATTTTCATATATTGACCTGGGCACCGAAGAATCTTGCGTTCTTAAATTTTGAAGTAACTAATAACACAAAATGAGAAATGGGAAGAGAAATTGATACAAAATTTTGCTTGTGTGGAAAGTTAGTTGACTCCAGTATATTAAAATTAACTAAATAAATTTACCTTATATGATCATCTTAGTATAGTTACACATTTTGGACATGGAATTTGAATGTATGGGAAAATTGAGTAAAACAATAATTATAAATATAATAATTATGTTTTTTATTTAATATATTTGACAAAAACTTTTTTTAATGAATACGTTGCATACGTTTCGTTAACACCAAATACTTCCATGTTTATATGAGATATTTATTAAACAATATTTAATGTAAAATTATATAGATAAAGTCAAAAGCATATTCTAATTATTAATATTATTTTTCGGTTTATGCCAATTCGATTAAAATATCATAACTTTGTTGTATTATTAGACACCATGAAAGATATGAATCTTCCTAGTGGAGAGGAGAATTTTGTTTGTCCGGAAAAGGTGTGGGCAGATGGAGTTAACAATTTATATTCATCTTTGTCTAAATTTTTTGGGTTTCCAATTGTTTTGTGAACTTGTTTCTTAGCGTTCTCTTTCCCCTTCGTAGAGTTGGAAGTAAACATCGCTATTATCTTAAAATGTTAACATCACATTTTGTCATGGATCTTCTCTTAATTCTTTAATGGCTACACCTTCGCTTATAAGTATTATTTTTATTCTGTGCGTTCCAATCTCCATCAAACTAAATATTGGAAATGTGTGTTGTATCTTTTTTTCCTAATGAACATATTCCCACTAAGTGTAAGTATTGGGTTGAATGTTAACATGATACTGTACGCAGATGATCAAGTGATCATATCCGACAGCGAAGTTAAATTACAAACGGCATTACGTAGACTAAATGAACCAAGTTTAGGCTATAATCTTAAATCATCCTTTCGTATCCTATAATTCACCTCTACGACTTACAAACGTAGAATCGTGAAGATGGCTTTAGAAGCCATTTCCTCCCTCGGGAATATTCTCGAGTGCACGTCTAGTAAGGTGGGAATGATCGTGATGTGGGGATCGCCATGCCATGCTACGTGGTTCAGTTCGGTGCTTCGAAATTAAAGTATCAATCGACGCTCCGGTTTTGGTTAAATGTTTGTTTTTGAGTTTTTTATACGTGTTTTTTGGTGCATTGGTCGACATACAATGAGTTCACCAATACGTAAGATTTCGACGCGATGGTACAATTCACGCAAGATACTTATGGTATTCCTGAATATTCTCGCTTCACTGAAGCGTACGAGAGCGGAGAAAATCTTGAACTGGCAACTTCAAGGTGACAATCAGGTTATGGTGGAAAAACGCGTGGAATTTTGTTTTCTTGGAAAAGAATTGCGAGTTGTCAGGGGATGTCTTTTCGTGTTAGATATTTCTTGCTTTCAGTTTCCTTCGAAGTGTAGCTTTTATTTTCTCCTTCTGTTTCTTGTCTCCGTGAGGCATTGAACCGTGAGCCTTCATTTTTATCAGGCAATGCTCGGTTTTCCGTTAAGTGTGTAATGTATGATTTTCTTTGGAGTACGTTTATCGCCCATTCATATTACATTGTCTTTCCATTATTTTCTCTACTGTTGAATCGTTTGTTTACATCATAATTTCCAAGGCTCTTAAAAAATGAATGTTTTGGTTTTTCGAATGTTGCATCATTCTTTTGAAAAAAAATATGAACTGCGCGCAGATGAACCGGGAGATGTTAGTCAAAACGATGCAATGTTCATCAAAAAACTCCAAAATATGGGGTTTTATGAAAATTTCGTGTAATGTTACACGATGGAATTATTACACGATTATATTACTGTACTGGAGCGTGTAACGAAAAAATGTAGCATTGGTCCGGTGCCGTGGTAAACCTATTTAGGGGATGCCCAATGTGTTCTGAGCATCAAAGGGCGAATTTACATACTCCGCCGAGCCCCCTCCGTTCTCTATTCCCCAAGGCATTCTGAATGTCTGCATCAGAGAGCAATCGAAATATCGTTGGGCCAGTACATTTATGAATTTGGGGTAATAGTTGACATGTAGAGTTGTTCCTGCACAAGGGAGAAGTATGAGATTTTCGTTCTAACACTTGTTTTCTAATAATATTTAAAAATAAAGTAAATAAATATTATTTTTATTTATTTTCATATAGTTTAGGATCTCAATAAATCTCCATAGGACTTATCATAGCTCTCTTTGCAAAGTAATTTTTCACAAAAAATGTATCACACTAGTACTTTCAATATTTGTATTAAATGCAGAAAAAAAATATTTTATAAATAATTTTAATTCCGGCACAGAGCCAAAAGTGCAGAAAATTGTAGTTGTTCTCAGTTTATTTTGATGAAGAAAACAACTTTTCTGTATAATAATAATAATAATAATAATAATAATAATAATAATACTCGTAATAATAGTCAGCTGAATGTGCGGCGCAAAAGGTATTGGTCGTCTCCACAGTTATCGGAGCTCTTTGCTCAAAAAATGTATGTAAGGACTTGGCTAAACTTACAGGCCATTCAAAAGACTGACAAGTGCCAGAAATTGCTTTATTTGGCACAGCTTAGACTCTTGAAACCTAACGTACATGTGCACATGAAACTTAATGTGCGTTCATTATAATTACTTTAATGTATTTTACATTAAAGTAATCCGGAAATTTTTGACAGCATATTTTCTAATGGAATTAAATGATGTTATGATTGCGATGTTCCGACGTTGGCAAAGGTGTAGCGAAGTCCACCAGGCAGCGAAGTTTCCTGCGCGGAGCGACTGACTGCACAGTCGGGGCGTCCCCCAAGGGCGCGCACGTGGACTATATTTCGTACGCAGTGCCTTCGTAGCGCCCTGGCCGCGCGCCAGCCCCCCCCCCCCCCGGAATACAGGATGTCCGGAAATAGCGGGACGTAAAGACGATTTAGTGTACTGCCGCGAGGGAACCGGGCTGGCTGGACTAGGAAATTCGGGGCGTCTAATTTCGTGGGCGCAGCATATATTAACGGGTTGGTGTTGCAGTGGTTGTCTCCGGGTGAGACACGTTGACGTGGTAGTCGTAGTTGTTGAAACGTGATTTTTACTTTCCCGTCCTTGCTTGGTAAGAAGAGAAAGTATTGTAATCGTGGGCCAGAAAATTGATTTTTTTACAGTAAAACTCTTATTGCCGAACCCTGATAACGACGAAGTGGATAAATCTTATTACTCTTTATAGTAAATTGCTTCATGCAACACGCTGTTTAGTTAGAATACATGTTTTGTGGGTCCTTGATACCAAAAAATCTAATAACGGCAAAACGTCTGTCCATTCATCTGTCCGCCCGTCCATGTCTGTGATGCGCTAGCGCCTAATCCATTGAATTTACTCCAAAATTGATATTTCCCGATCGATTAAATGAACTCGATGTCCTCTGAGATTGAAACGGATATTTTGTTTTTGGGGCTACTTTACATGAATCCTCAGAAACATTTTCAAAATTTTCTGTTACATTGGCTCCAATTTTTTTATTAAACTTCGTCCTCGGGTAGCGTAAAGGAGGCATTAAAGAATTATGTAGGTCTCATTTTTGGTGAACTCTGAAATTTCGACCATTAGAAATAACGCATGAAAGTTTGTGCTAATCAAGCACCACTACATTTAAATTAGATGTAGATAGTGGCACCGTCCAACTCATCTTATGCAGACCTCTGAAAGTGACCAAAAGAAGCCACTAACATAACCGATCAGAGCACCAGACCCTAGACTTCTCATCCAATCAGTGACATCGCCCGACCGATCTTATGCAGACCACTGAAACTGAACAGAGCAAGCCACTGACACGACCAATCAGAGCCGACCTCAGAAGATTCTCATCCACCCAATTCAGCGTATTTGTACCACTGTAATTAAACGGGAAGCTACAGAAACGACTGATCAGAGCCGGCCTCCAGAATTCTCATCCAGGCAATTCCATCGTTCGACCCATGTTATGCTTAGCATTGAAACTGAACAAAGAAAGGCACGGAATTGCCTAAACTTATTTTGAGTGCTCGCAAATATACACGCTGGTATTTTATATCAACTGTATATTGGTTTATTGGTGAACTGTTGTTCGCATTCCAAATATAAGAATAAAACGCAATGTCGTGCCAACGTTATTATAATGTTTCGGTAGCTTAGCAATTATCATCAGTTGTCCGCTGTTCGGGACAACAGAAAACGCCGTTTGGTAGTCGCCGATAACTGATGATGATGATGGTTCAGACATTAAAGGATGCTATTATACTAATAAATATTAATGTTGACTGAAAACAACGCCTTTTCTTATACTTTTTATATGATAAAATGTATTTTAGCATAAGAAAAAATCAATTTTGTAAGTATTTTTGTTAAGACTTTTGTTGGTGTTAAGTGTCTACCATTTCAAGATATAAATACTTATTTGGAGAAAAATATGTAATTATAATTTTTCTCAAACTGTATGTCCGCATGCTGTTACATTACAGTGACGTCACTTTATTTCGCGTTTTGCTACAACTCCCATTTAATTTAACTGTGATTTAATGCCTTAATAAATATCGTTCGTCAATTAGTTGGCATATGTTGGTAACATCTGGTGATCGAGGATTACTCGAAATAAATTTGCGGAGTTATGGTGATCTGTGCTGTAACGATTTCGAATCCCTCTTATTGTCGAAAATATCTATTTAACTGTCCTGTTATCTCTCTATTAATGTGAACACACTCGCAATCTTATTAAGTTTCAATTTACTCGTTTCCTGTATTTTCTTTGAGATGAAAAAGATTTCATTAAATGAAATTAATTAGCCACTCAGAAATTTCACTTTCTTTTGGGGATACGTTTTACCGCATGTATCAGAATCCAACCTACTACCCCACAATGGTTATTAAAACGAATATGATTTTACAAAATTTGTAATATTTGGGAATGTGTGCATCTGATATCACTATTTTCTTTCAGTAAAATCCAATTACAACAATATTGTAGAATTATTCTATTATTTACAAATCAGTATCAGTCTTTTTTCAAAATCTAGATTAATCTGTTTACTAGATATCGACGCATACATATAAATTAGAATTAATTTGCGGAATTATAATGTTAATCTTCTCAACAAACTTAAGCATGAAGGAAACTTGTAATAAATCTACATTTATCTAATTTTCTACCTATAGATCCGTCTGTCTGCACATCTACTTACCCATTATCTTATCGTTGTACACTTCTATATTTTCATTTATCAGTGACCCCGCTGCGATGTCTATTCGCCTACCTTCGCACCTTCCAGTCTTTGTATCATTCTCCTCCACATGACGTATGATCATTTGGAGGAAGCTAGGTGTGTCATGTGGAGGAAGAGAAGGTTATCGAAAGCTATAGAAACTGAGACGATTTGTTTTGGAAAGTGTACATCTTCATTTTGCTCCACGTCTTTACTTTCCTATTTTCATCTATCACTCTTCTCGCTGCGATTTCTATTCGCCTGCCTACCCACTTTGTCCTGTCCTTATATCATTCCCCTCCTCGTACCATGCGTATCGAAAGCTTTAGAAACTGAGACGATTTGTTTTAGAAAACTACATCGGACTGCCATATCCATGTTTGTGGGTTCAACCCCGATCGAAGCCGTTGATTTTATAGGGCTAAAAAAAACCTTGTACGCCTTCCTTCGGAGGGGAAGTAAAGCTGGCTGTCCCATGTTAGTAGATTTACTGCATGTAAAAGATCCTGAAGCCTAAATGACGCCTCTGAGGTAAATTAAAATCGCCTTTTTCGTGGCCTCAGTAATACCTTCTTTCCGCTAGTTGGTGAAAAGAGTGTATCGAAATTTGCGCGGTCAGACGGAAGAGCACACCTCATGTCCTGAGTCTCGCCACGTAAAATCAGGCATTAATTCAATTCCTCTCCTTGTATCATCCTCCTCCACATGCCATGCGAATCGAAAGCTTTAGAAACTGAGACGATTTGTGTCTTGAAAAGCTACGTCTTCATTTCTTTCTCCACGTCTGTACTTTCTATTTCCATCTATCAGTGTCTCCACTGCGATTTCTATTCGCCTGCCTACCCACCTTGCCCTGCCCTTGTATCGTCCCCCCTTCACGTGCCACACGTATCGCGTCATTCGTCATCGTTTCGCGCGGATCGCAGCGCTAGCGCCGCGAATTGGCGCTTCGCGGAGCCGCGTCGTCTCCCGCATAGCGCGAGTTTGGGCCCTTCTGCACCTTGCGTCCCCACAGCGATTTCTATTCGCCTGTCTACGTACCACGTTTCTCTCCTTGTATCATCCTCCTCCACATGTCATGCGAATCGAAAGCTATACAAACTGAGACGATTTGTTTTTTGGAAAGCTACGTCTTAATTTTTTTTCTCTACATCTGTACTTTCTATTTCCGTCTATCAATGTCCCCACTGCGATATCTATTCGCCTGCCTACCCACCTTGCCCTGCCCTTGTGTCATTCCCCTCCACGTGCCGTGCGTTTCGCGTCATTCATCATCGTTTTGCGCGGACCGCATCATAAATTGGCGCTTCGCGGAGCCGCGTCGTCTCCCGCATAGCGCGAGTTTGGGCCCTTCCGCACCTCGCCGCGGGGCCTGCGGGGGCGTGGCAGGGCGGGCGGAGGCTGGCGGCGTGCCAAACGGCGCCGCTGTAGGCGCCTATAAATCGATAGGCTTGCGCAGCCGGCGGTGGCGGTGATGATGACGGTGGGGGTGGCGGTGACTGAGATAAGGACTCTTGTGGTAACGGGGGACGCTGAATGACGAATGAATGACGGTGGTGGTGGTGACGTTGAATGACCGGTGGTGGTGGTGGCGGTGGAACGATGATACTGGTGATTAAGGTGGTGTCGGTAATGGTAAGGGTAACGCTGGATGATGGTGGTGGTGACGGACGATAGAATTACGGTGATGGTGACGGTATTGGTGATGAAAATGGGGTTGTAATGATGGTGACGATGGGGTAGCGATGGTGGTGGTGAGGATTGCGATGGCGGTGACGCTGAATGACGATGGTGAAACAGTGGAGGTGGTGATGGTGGCAGTGGAACGTTGATGCTGGCGATTAAGATGGTGACGGTAATGGTAAGGGTAACGCGGGATGACAGTGGGGTAGCGATGGTGGTGGTGGTGATGGACGATAGTATTATGGTGACAGTGTTGGTGATTAAAATGGGTTTGTAATGATGGTGACGATGAGGTAGCGATGGTGGTGGTTGGATCGATTGCGATAGCGGTGACATTGAATGACGATGGCTGGCAGTGGTGGGGGTGATGGTGACGGTGCCGGAACGACGATGATGGTGATTAAGACGGTTACGGTTATGGTAGGGGTAACGCGATGGTGGTGCTGGAAGAAATAATGATGATGGTGCTGGTAAAGCCGGTTGATGGAGTTAATGATGGTGGTAGTGATGACTCGCCTTGTCGGTGGTTCTGGCAGACATTTTGATGGAGAAAATGATCATGGTTTTGGATATAGGTTTTGGTGATTAGGAGATGCGATTACGGAGACGACACTTTTCACGTAAACGGTATGGGAGATATAACGGCTTTGGAAGTTGGGTCAGGGACGGTATTAGTAGTGGCAGTAATAGTAGTATCATCGGCAGCATGGAATGTGTCGGGGCAAAGGTGGTAGCTGTGGCTGAGACGAAAATAGTGACGCTGATGAGCTGATTGTGGTGGTGGTGGTAATAATAGTGCTGATAATAGTGCTGTTGGTTACAGTGTTGCTGATTATGATAGGGTTCTAGTGATGTAGGTCGTAGTAGATGTAATGGTAGCGGTGATGGTGGCATTTGTCGTAGTGATGGTGATCGTGGTAGTTGTATTAACGATAGGGATAGTGGTAGTAGTGGTGGTTGGTTGCGGTGGTGCTGGGAGTGATAGAAACGTTGACCGTGAAAGAGGCAGGGTTGGTAGCCATGACGACGCAAGTGGCTGTGGCAGTGGCGGCTCTGGAGCCGTCGTTGAGGGCGAGGGCGGAGGCTGGTGGTGACGGGGGCGGAGGCAGGAGTTTCGGCGATGGCAGTGGCTGTAATGGCGGGGGCGGCGTGCCCTGGTGTGTTAAGCGTCCTGACGGCCTATCTATCAAGGGCTCAGTGCAAGCGCTCTCGCTCCCCTCCCCCCCTGCCGCGTACCGAATCCAGCGCGATCCCCCATCGGGGTTTTCAAGGCCTCCTGATTCCGCCAGCCGATTCAAGCGACGAGACGCTCGTTTTCTGGCCCTGTGGGTGTTTTAACCTTTACGTTGAGGTAATTCGGATAATGTTTGCGGTGTAGTCGTGTGAAAATGTGATCGCCAAATTCAGCTACAATACATATTTTTAGAGTTTTTGTTAACTATGTTCATATCTGTGCCTGTCCAACCGTTCTGTCAGTTCTTTCTCCTATCTCCGGGTTTCCCAAACGTTTTGTGGTCGCAGACCCATTTTGGAAAAATTATTAGATCCGTTATCCTTTCATAGTAATTAACGTCTTTTATTCAAAAGCATAAATATGTGTAGTACTCGATATCAAATAGGTTTCGCTACCTGTAAAATTAAGGTTTATTAACTAATAAGTCATTTAGAAAGACGGATATTGCCACAAATTACCATCATTTCCAACATTTAATATAAAATATGACTGGCGAAAATTAAAGCGCAAAAAACACGAGAGATTTTTACGCGTATGAAATAATGCAAATTAAAAGAAATTCACAGGTCAAAATCTTTTTATTAAAATAAAAATGTGAAAAGAAATTCCTGAGTACTTCTCTGTAGTTTCCAGACATTTTATACTCAAAGACCTCATCTCATAGCAAAAATCCAACCCTCCCTCAAGCGAAAAAACTCAACAAGTAATACAAAAATTTCAATTTGATATTGTGACGTATCTATTTTTCCTGCTAGCAGACACTTGCTCAACGTAACGGCCGACGCTTCATTCAACACAGCGAAAACTGATGAAGAATAATGGTCTATAAAAATGTACACGCCATATTATATTAATCGTTATCTTGCATTTCTCTTCAGTGGGCAGCCTGTGCCTACCTTGTTTCTCTTCAAGTTACACCATCGCCTCCAGGGGGATGGAGTGAACGCACGTTCATTATCTCACGCGGTGCCACGCTCGGAAAGTGCGCCCGGCCTCTAGACCGTTCTTCAGAAGAACTTTATTAAGCATCCACGACACAATATGCTGTAGCTGCAGAAGTGTAAACCTTTTGATACGAACACGATGAGCTACCTTATTAATACGTACAATATTAATTAAGGTATAAAAAGGTTCACATTTCTCGTGCTTTTATTTTACGTCATATGTTCCCTTTGAAGTCTTTGCTTTAATTAAATGTATTTTTCTTTCCTCCTTGGTTAGATTAAATTTTTTGAATGTTTCTAAATTAATTTTTGGAGGCTTCATTTGTGCGTTAAAATTAAATAATTTCGAATTCGTATTATATTCGAAGTGAATTTAAGTACTATTTGGAAAAAACTACTTCAATAGACACACAGTAAAATTTGAAAAATTCAAAAAATTCAGTTTACTTGAACTTCAACTTCGAAATAGTACAATACAATGACGGAGTATCTTATTCAGAATATTTGTAGTTTTAAAATTTTCCTGAAGCAATTGAAAAATCAGGATATGCAATATTTTGCTGTCTTCATGCCAGAACCGGTATCTCTGTTTAAACATAATTTTACTATGTATACAATGTAATATTATTAACATAATTATACATCGTTTATATGTATTTCCTCTCCTTTTGCAGGTCTGTTACATGGATGTCATATGCAGTGCTACCTATGAAAATATTTTTGATACAGTTTTATCAAATATATTTTCTGTATTCCCCATCAAACGCGAACAATTATTGGTCTGGGAGACTCAAAGCCACGCAAAGCCTTTCTGTCACTTGAGTGTTGCTAGTAAAGAGAGATATTAGGAATAAAATGTAACGTTACAATAGTACTTTTTCATGAGTGACTTTTTACCTTAACGTATCGTAATGTGATATGATACCTATTGGAGATGAACACTGTTTCGTTTTAAGCCTTAAGAGCGTTTGTCATAATGTCGTCGCCTTAAAACTAAATGGAAATAGTGTCGAACTGTGTGTCTGCTGCTAGAAGCATAACGCTTTAAATTCCCTTACCACCACATCGTGTTGATTCGCATATGTTCGATTAGATCTGGCCACCATATGATGCTTCATGGGTATATCACGTTAGCAGCAAAAGTTTCTTAATTTTTGTAAAATCAAATTCTGTTACTCTCGTTACAGTGTTCCAAGCTTTCACGGCGTTAAATACAAAGTAATCCTTTTTTAATTGTAGTCTGTCATCGTAGTCTTTGTAATATCTTTTATCCCCGTAAGCCGTTAGCATCGTAGGTTCTGAGACGGACACCCATCCAGGGATCCGTAGTGTCACGAGGTGCTTAATCTTCCCGGAGCGTGGTTAAGCAGTTAGGCTACCGGCTCCGACCTTATTTATTGTGATCGAGCGGCATGTATCATGAGATACATGTGATGTGATTACACATAACTCTAGTGGAGTATCCCATTTAATTACAGTAAAACTTGCTCAATGTAGAATCTCAAGGGGCCAGCATGTTTTGTTTTTTTTTCGGTTTTAAGCAAGATTCCACATTTTGCAATGTAATACTGTAGAATTTCTTTGGCGGGACCGCGGTTTATGTTCACATTAGACAGATTTCCTCATTATACACGTTCCGCATTGAGCAAGTTTTACTGTATTTCGTGAAGGTGAAGTTCGCGCATGCGCAGAGGCTCGTAAGTGGGTTTATCACGTTTTTGATATGGTACTTCTCACAGTGAAAACCAGGGAGTTTAAGCACGGCATAGCGTTACAGCATTCGACACCAAAAATCGATTTTCTGCGCATGCTCATTTCGAGTTTTGCATCACTTATGAGCTTCTGCGCGTTCTCAGAAGATCGACATACGCTACGCCGTGCTTAAACTTGCTATTAATTGCCAGTCTAACGACGTCATCGGGAGCTAGCGATACTCTCATCCTTACGGCATTCGGAAACCTCTCGCAAATGTCATATACACCAGGAACTGTCGGTGATCGAATTGAAGGGGGCGGGAGGAGATAGTGATTAAATTCATTTCATTATTATTATTATTATTATTATTATTATTATTATTATTATTATTCCACTACATCACGACTAAAGATGTTATGAGTCGGCTGAATATAAAATCTACTCCAGGTTGCAACCAGCAACCTAAGGAGCAGATCCGGTGACTGTCAGTGCCTCTACAATACTTTACGCAAAATGTGAGCTGTTCCAAATAAAGCAATTTCTTGCACTTCCCAGTCCTTTGAATGTTCTAGAAGTTTAGCCAAGTTCTTGTTGTTGTTGTTGTTATTATTATTGTTGTTATTATTATTATTATTATTATTATTATTATTACTATTATTCCATTACATCACGACTAAAGATGTTACGAGTGTTCAAAATAAAATCTGCTCCAGGTTGCAACCAGCTACCTAAGGAGCAGATCTAGGGACTGTGGGTGCATCTACAATACTTTACGCAAAATGTGGGCTGTTCCAAATAAAGCGATTTCTTGCACTAGCCAGACTTTTGAATTACTTATTATTATTATTTTTGAATTATTTTATTTACTTTATATTTACTTTGAATTATTATTATTATTATTATTATTATTATTATTATTATTATTATTATTATTATTAGCATATACATTCCCATGTAGGGCTAAGGCCTCCTCATTTCTCAGAGAAGATTTGTGTTGTCAGCTACTTGTGAACTTGTACATAGTTTGATGTCTGGTTTTACACCAAGTACCAAATACAAAAATATACCAAATATACAGAAAAATACGAAGATACAAAAATACAAAAAATACCAAATACAAAAAACACCAAATACTAAATTCACTTGTGGTTATGTTCAACTTCATTAGTTAACTGACTTACTTCACTATTCTGACTACGCTTGTTTTTGACAATTTTCATTCGTGTAGCTACTTAAACTGATTGTACATTGATACCTACAGTTAAACGTTTTGTTTGATATTTACACTTAATCATTTATCACTTATTATTTTTCACTGTTTCTAACTTTTTTCATTTCATAAACTTATTTCATTAATCCAAACCAAAGGTCTTAGAATGTCTTCAGTTTATAGAAAGGTCTTAAAATTATCGACTTTTGGGTTAGCACTGTTTCCCCGCCCCCTTCAATTCGTCGTTCAGGGTCCACACGGTGGATGTGTTTCTGTGCTGTGGTTTCGGTTGTGCGTTGAAGCTGTGCAGCCGTCTTTTGTCTGTCATGCGGTCCGGTTCCCACCTCAGCCGGCAAGTGGTGGGCGGACCCCACCCTCGACCTGGCGGCCAGCCGCATTCTTTTGATACCTGAGCCTCCACACCCTTCCCGCCCTTACGCATCCCTTCGTACAAAGGGCCGCCAAGGAAAGATACACGGCCAAGTTGATTTCGTTAACGAATGGAGGGTTGCGGACTCGCTGGTATTTTTACACGGCGTGAAGGGTGGTATCGTATATGCAAAACACCAACTTCTAAACATTTGGACGGGCGTGGGTGGAATCTAAAGTTTCGTTAAGGTGGCGTTACACGAACAGTTTTTCATTTTCTTATTGGTGTAGAAATTTGACTGACCAGATACGTTGTAATTTGTACAGAAAAATTACGCATGCTTGATTTTTTGTTTGTTTTATCCAGTTTGACTGCCGCGATCCTGGCGACACTTTCCGGAACTTTTTCTCGTTTGCTAATCATGTGGTCTCTTTTGCTAAACGATTTGTTCTTTGTGTGCAGTTTTGAGTGAGTTTTAATGTGGTGAATTTTGTTGTGAAGTGATTATTGTGGTGAGAAATAAAGCAAATGGTGTTCTAATGTCTCGTTCCGTGCTCAGTCAGAAATAACCTAACTTGTTACCATAATTGCGATGTTCAAGTGGTTGATTCTCAGCGCTTTTTGCGGCATCAAGACGAAATACTTTCGTCCGGTTTCGCGCAGAAAACGGAATGTCCGTGGAAAACGCTGGATCTCGTTGTTTCTATTTCGATACCGAAACAGAATCGCGAAGAAACGACTGGAAGAAGTGCCTTAGTGCCTCAGCTTATGTCACTGGAATGCCTCTGACCGGGAGGTACTAGGTTAGAGTCCCGGTGGCAGTAGGATTTTCGACACTATATTGGGATTTTCATAACTCTACTTCTAATAGGAATCAACTGTTGACGGTTTCATCCAATCGGGAGCTTGAACATCACCATAGTGACGTCACTGTGGCGACATGTAAGCTCCCGATTGGATGGCCGCGAAACAAATTATTCCTGTCAGGCGCAGAGTTAAGAAAATCGCAGTATAGCTTGTCAGCTGGGTCGAATTCAGCTACTGTCTGGAGGAGAATTCTAGCGGCCGGCTGCTCTGATTGGTAGTTTTCCGTGGTTTCTCCGATCAACACAAGGCGGATGCCGGAGCAGTACCGTAACAAACGAGACACGGACTGTCCGCGATCTTTCCTTCCTCTTCCTTGTCCTATCCTCACCCCCTTACACACACACTTTACTAATACGCACTATAGTGTATACACTTCCACACGTGCCGGGAGACCGGTCGGGGGCTTAGAGCTTGTTCCGGCTGGGGCGGTGTCCCGCTGGTGGGAGATACCAGGTTGGGGAAAACATGGCTGGTCGACGGCAGGTTGGCGCCGGATCTCGGCGTCCGGAAGATCACCGCCACATCCCGATGGAAAAAACATGCACTACGCTTACGGAACTAATGACCTCAGTAGTTGGCTGGAATCACTAACAATCGGCGAAGAAACGAGCGTCCTTTTCCATGCAATTTATTGTACAGAAAAATAATGAAAAAAATGATCTTGTGAAACGAGCTTTAGAGAAATGTTGGATTGCGATATTCCACCTGGTTTATTGGGTCCTATAGCGTGTACGACAATCGTTACGATAATCACGATAATGGAAGTGCTTTCAACCTGTTACCGCCAGTGTGCGTTGATATCGCTTAACTAGTCGCGTAAGCAAATAGATGCGAAACGACATACGTACTGCAAATTAATAGAATGTGCGATTCTGGGAATTGTGCGTTAGTTCCACAATGTGCAGTTAAATTTGGGAACAACTTCCATTAACGTAACGCATTTGAAAGTGAACAATGTGCAGGAAGCAATTTGCTCATAAAACACCCAATTGTCTCTAGGGTTTTACATAAGCTATTTTCACTTTGTAAGATAATTCCAACTATAAAAATGAGACCCCCACATTTCATGTGATGTTCAAGGAAGAAAAGTAAAATTCGTGATAATTGCGCGAATAAAAATTGTTTTCCACAATTGATGTACTTGTTTCTTTGCCTTCAAACATTTGCTTCTGTTTGGGCATTCTTCCAATGGAAGGGAGGGAGTATATAAAACTCAGAAAGTATTACTCTGCCGAATCCTACTGTATTGTTGGCTTTTTGTACCCTATTTTATAATTTCCTTCATATGTTTTAAGGAGGCAACTACCTTAGTTATTTTGTAAGTATGATGAATTTCACAATGAACATAACTATGTTTTGGTATAGTACAACTGTACTACATGTTACTGTAATATGTAAATTTGTTGAACATTTTAATATTTTATTAAGATTAAATATTTTTTAACATTGTGAATAAATATAATGTAAATAATTTGTTTAAAAAATTGTGACAGTTTTAAGTTTTCTGTGGTGAAGTTTTTTACTACATGTATTCCTTATTTGTTTCACGTATTGTACATTATTAATATACTTATATCCTGGCTTTCTGAGTGACATTAAAACCAATATACCTACATGACCTTGAACTCGCTGCCTGCAAGAGCTTAATAGCATTTTAACGCTTGCGCACAGTACAAATAGTCGTGTTCTGCTTGACATCCCTATCCTGTACCCTAACAGTACCCTAACATACGAGGCCACGGACCGCCCGCGAATTTTCCTTCCACTTCCATGCCCTATCCTCATCCCTCACAGAAGCTTATTCTTACACGCACTACTCTACCACACATGCTGAGCGATCAGTCGTGAACTTAGAGCTTGCCCCGCTCGTGGGGGATACCTTACACCGCAAGCTGACGTGTAGGTCGGTGCCAAATCTCGCCTTCCAGCTGTGAAAGATCACCGCCAACTCCCGCGCTAAAACACGCTCTACTCGTACGGGACTAAGGACCTTTGCAACTGACACGTACGGAACACTAGTGATTGCAACTGACACGTACTGAAACACTAGTGATTGTAACTGACACGTACTGAAACACTAGTGATTGCAACTGACACGTACTGAAACACTAGTGATTGCAACTGACACGTACTGAAACACTAGTGATTGCAACTGACACGTACTGAAACACTAGTGATTGCAACTGACACGTACTGAAACACTAGTGATTGCAACTGACACGTACTGAAACACTAGTGATTGCAACTGACACGTACTGAAACACTAGTGATTGCAACTGACACGTACTGAAACACTAGTGATTGCAACTGACACGTACTGAAACACTAGTGATTGCAACTGACACGTACTGAAACACTAGTGATTGCAACTGACACGTACTGAAACACTAGTGATTGCAACTGACACGTACTGAAACACTAGTGATTGCAACTGACACGTACTGAAACACTAGTGATTGCAACTGACACGTACTGAAACACTAGTGATTGCAACTGACACGTACTGAAACACTAGTGATTGCAACTGACACGTACTGAAACACTAGTGATTGCAACTGACACGTACTGAAACACTAGTGATTGCAACTGACACGTACTGAAACACTAGTGATTGCAACTGACACGTACTGAAACACTAGTGATTGCAACTGACACGTACTGAAACACTAGTGATTGCAACTGACACGTACTGAAACACTAGTGATTGCAACTGACACGTACTGAAACACTAGTGATTGCAACTGACACGTACTGAAACACTAGTGATTGCAACTGACACGTACTGAAACACTAGTGATTGCAACTGACACGTACTGAAACACTAGTGATTGCAACTGACACGTACTGAAACACTAGTGATTGCAACTGACACGTACTGAAACACTAGTGATTGCAACTGACACGTACTGAAACACTAGTGATTGCAACTGACACGTACTGAAACACTAGTGATTGCAACTGACACGTACTGAAACACTAGTGATTGCAACTGACACGTACTGAAACACTAGTGATTGCAACTGACACGTACTGAAACACTAGTGATTGCAACTGACACGTACTGAAACACTAGTGATTGCAACTGACACGTACTGAAACACTAGTGATTGCAACTGACACGTACTGAAACACTAGTGATTGCAACTGACACGTACTGAAACACTAGTGATTGCAACTGACACGTACTGAAACACTAGTGATTGCAACTGACACGTACTGAAACACTAGTGATTGCAACTGACACGTACTGAAACACTAGTGATTGCAACTGACACGTACTGAAACACTAGTGATTGCAACTGACACGTACTGAAACACTAGTGATTGCAACTGACACGTACTGAAACACTAGTGATTGCAACTGACACGTACTGAAACACTAGTGATTGCAACTGACACGTACTGAAACACTAGTGATTGCAACTGACACGTACTGAAACACTAGTGATTGCAACTGACACGTACTGAAACACTAGTGATTGCAACTGACACGTACTGAAACACTAGTGATTGCAACTGACACGTACTGAAACACTAGTGATTGCAACTGACACGTACTGAAACACTAGTGATTGCAACTGACACGTACTGAAACACTAGTGATTGCAACTGACACGTACTGAAACACTAGTGATTGCAACTGACACGTACTGAAACACTAGTGATTGTAACTGACACGTACTGAAACACTAGTGATTGCAACTGACACGTACTGAAACACTAGTGATTGCAACTGACACGTACTGAAACACTAGTGATTGCAACTGACACGTACTGAAACACTAGTGATTGCAACTGACACGTACTGAAACACTAGTGAATGCAACTGACACGTACTGAAACACTAGTGATTGCAACTGACACGTACTGAAACACTAGTGATTGCAACTGACACGTACTGAAACACTAGTGATTGCAACTGACACGTACTGAAACACTAGTGATTGCAACTGACACGTACTGAAACACTAGTGAATGCAACTGACACGTACTGAAACACTAGTGATTGCAACTGACACGTACTGAAACACTAGTGATTGCAACTGACACGTACTGAAACACTAGTGATTGCAACTGACACGTACTGAAACACTAGTGATTGCAACTGACACGTACTGAAACACTAGTGATTGCAACTGACACGTACTGAAACACTAGTGAATGCAACTGACACGTACGGAAACACTAATCAATGTCTCAATCAACCCAGTGTGTCAGTCGTATCTACGGAATGGCTGAAATGGCGCGTGTCATCCGCGTCACTCACAGGACCCGCTATTTACAGAAATAGTTCGTGAATTTATGACCACACTATTAATTCAAGGAATGTTTCATTGTTTGCGGGTAAAATGGCACGAATGGCGTGGTATAAACATGGAGCGAGAGAGTGAAGGTGTTGCTGTGCACGTGTTCCTGATGCCGTGTGTTGGATGATTAGTATTGTGCTCTTGAATATTCAACCTTAGCAAGCCCTGATGAAGGCACAATAAAGTTCCGAAACGTTGGCGAACTAAGAATTTTTTTTCATTGTATGACCAAAAATCATGAAACATTTGTAGACCTATTTACAGTTTACCCGCTAAAACAAATAACAACAAATTGGTTTTGTGTTAAAATATCGTTGGTATTTAAAATTTAAATGATTACGGGTGTTCTCATTGCCAAAAATGCTTACACTAATCTAAGTAACAACCACCCAAATTTGAAGTATCCTGACAGGGGCGCAAATTGTTTCCTGAATACCTGGATGCACCTCTGGTATGAGGGCACGGATTAGTGCGGACGAAGTCATTGCGCCAGAACCCGCATGTAAAGAGAGATTCACATAAGAACAAGCAATTGTGACAGCTAGTGCTGGCAACATAACCGAAGGTTCTGTGGTCGTTCTGTCCTTGATCCCATTGAACTCTCCTTCCTCGATTCGTTCGTTTGCAGTTGGCTAACTTGTAAATGGTTTCGACGCTTCCTGCTGTGATGTACTCGTCCGACGAAAATATAGTGCGCCACGAGAATAATTGAAATTAGGAAGTGGAGTGCTATGTGCTCTTCTGTAAAAAATTATTTCTTTTATACACATTATATTGAATTTAGTTTTTGCGTGATAAGTATTATGTTTATTTTAAAACCGAGTCTTGAATGTAAGGTGCGTACTGGTGCACGTGTTTCTGAACAGCTGCCGCGGCGGAGGGATACTTCTCTGAATTACATGTGATGTTCACTTGTTTAGCGAACTGTCACTTTTGCTTGTTCTTACGTGAATTCTTCTATACCACCAGAGTGAAGAGAAGTTCCAAGTAAACGATTCCAGCCGAAACAAACGCATTGCGTGGGGCCGGAATTCACTCTGCGAAACGCTGGCGCGAGAACCGAGCATCGTTTTCTTTAATTCGCGGGTCCCCTGCTGCTTGCGTCACGCACCCCGGACTCCGCCCCCGCCCCTGCGGCCCCGCGAGTCGGAAAAACGAAAGTCATTTTCCGCTTGCGCGCCCACTGTGTGCTCTGTCGTCTGCCGCCGCTGCCCTTTTCGGGTCCTTCCCCCAAACCCTCTCTCCCTCCCTCCCTCACGACCTCCCGGTCGCTCGCCACCGCCCGGTGCGTTGCGCCGGGCTGGGCTTTTACCTGCCCACCCACTCGCCCGTTCCAAGGCCTCGCAACCCTCCATCAAATCCGGAGCCGAAGCACGAGGGTGCTGCTATATAGGAGGCGCTAGTGTCGCCGGGTATAGTTGCAGGCTAGACTCGCGAACTTTTTTATTTTTTTTATTTTTATTTTTTAATTTTTTAAAAAATTTTTCTTATTTTTTCCCCTCCACAGTACCCCTGAGGAGGCAGGAATCTACACAGTAACCTGCTGCCTTGCGGCTTAAGCAGCTGAGAGGGAGAGATTTTTCTTAATCTAACTAAAATTAACTAGAACTAACTTAATTTTAGCTTAAATCTAATTTTCTAATTACTAATGTTGCACTTTGGCATATAAAACTTAACAGAAATTTTTATTATTTTATTTATCTTAATCCTAAGTAAAATTTTTCTAGAATTTGAAATTGAAATTGAAATGTTTTTTTTGTTTATTTCCATTCACGCATCATTCATTCTTGTTACATTATGTACATAACCCTTCATTCTACTCATTCACATCCGCTGCACTACACTCTTCTTCTGTTCGCCACGGCACTGACTTGCCTCTATAGGAGGCGCTAGTGACGCCGGGTATGGTTGCAGAATAGACTCGTTAATATCCGCACATGAAAATTGCCTAATTTGTGTGAAATTCGGAAAGTGTCAACTGAATGTTCAATTATAATATTTATGTACATACAGTTAGTAAGAGTCTCGTTTGTACAGTCCAACATTTGCTCGAAAGTCGGTAATTTTAAGTGGAAAATTAATACTATTGAAAAATATATTACAAGATAAGTGAATAATTCTAGTTAAATAAAATGTAACTTTGTACACCTAGACGAAACGGCCTCGAATTTGAAGTTCACCAACACAATTTGTTGCTTGCTCACCTTCCTTGCGGCTAGTTCCCGAGCAACTAAATGTGCTGGTGAATTTCAAATTAAAGGCCATATTCAAGGTTGGTCAAGGCTGTAATATATATGCATATATGTATGTATGGGCAGGGTCGGTATCATGTATGTCTACATACATATACATACTGTGATAATAATGAATAATTTTTACTTTAATTTTGCTAGCTTAGTTTTGGGTTCGATACGATGACACCACACTTACCTGCAGGCTGGTTGTCACTGGGTTGCCCTCTGTACAGAGAAGCCTGAAGTCTGAAATTATTTCCCCTATTACGAAGAATTGCGTATAGATTTGGCTCAACAATAATTTCATTTATTGAAATAATTTGAATTTTTTTAACAATATAAATTCTATTGATTGCATGCAATTGTTAGCATTTAGTTAAATGATGGTACCGAATTCTCTTGGCGTTGCTAAATGAGGCGACGCAGTTCATATCACCCTTGGCTTCCGCGCCGAAAATCCATCTTCACGCCGGTCGTCGCCGAAGTAATCTGCTTCTCTCTTGATGTTTGAATTGAATCCCTTACAAAAATTCTGAATTATCAGCTGTTGGGCCTATCATCTAAAACATTGCGTCACGGGCGGACGCTTAGCCACGAACTGTTCCGTTTCACGTAAATTCCTGCTTGTCTTTTAACCTATTTGTCAAGTCCAGAATTAAAATAATTAATCAACGTTCAACTAATGTTACATACAACATGGCGATGTCCCACTTAAATCAATCAGACAACCTTCGCGAAGCTACCACAACGATGCTTCTCCTTCAGAGCCAAGAGAGCTTCTAAACAAAAAATTATTTTTCCACCAAACAAAAAAAAAAGCCCCCGCTGTACTTTCAACAGACGTCAAAATCACCCGCGCTTCTAACAAAAGCTTCTCGTATTCCATCCATTTCTGACCACTGCGTAACCTGCTTATTTATGTTCCATGCTTTTTTTGTGTAAGAGTTTATATATTACGCCGGAGACCTACAATCATTTCTTCCTTACGTCGTGCATGTAAACAAACATTCGTCACCTAGTAACCCGAGTAAAGCGCGGTGTTTGTTTCCTTGTAATATTTTGTATATTACAATACATAAATGATACCAGCCCTGCATCACCTCATTACATGAAACACACATGAGCACATATATTCACTCTTAACACGATATTCCGTTTCCGAAGGAATTACCGCACCCTGCCCGCCATGACTTCGAGCGGCGCGCGCAGCTCCAAAGCCGCTCATCCAGCCGCAACACGCGACGCGCAAGAGAGCAGCGCGGCGTCATCGCGTCCGTATCACTGCCCCTTTGGGCGGCCGCCTCCCGCTGGCCCTTTCTCGCCCAGCCGCCCACTGCTCCCCCCCGCCCCCGCCGCGATCCCAGCGGAGCGACGACCGACTGCATCCTGCGGTCCATTGTCCGTTACGTGAGAAGACACTGCCCGACTCCATCCCGTGGTCCACTTTCCGTTACCTGAGAAGGGACTGCCCGACTCCATCCTGTGGTCCACTTTCCGTTACCTGAGAAGGCACTGCCCGACTCCATCCCATGGTCCACTTTCCGTAACCTAAGAAGGCACTGCCCGACTCCATCCCGTGGTCCACTTTCCGTTACCTGAGAAAGCACTGCCCGTCTCCATCCCATGGTCCACTTTCCGTTAACTGAGAAGGCACTGCCCAACTCAATCCCTTTTCGGTGGTTGGGATGAACGCCACGGCCGGTCGTCGACCGACCGCATCCCGGGATCCAGCTAAACCCTTTCCAATGTCCTTTTCCTGAGAAGACACAGCCCGACTCCCTCCCGCTTCGTTCATCCGGTGTTCCGAATGGAGAGAGGTTGGAGCCCGACAGCATCCCGCGGTCCAGCTAATCCCCTTTCACCTTTCGTTACCTCGGAAGAAGACATAGCCCAACTCCATCCCGGTTCGTTCATGCGGCGTTTTCAAAGAAGGAAACATTTTTGTGAAGTTTGCATTCATTGCATGTAGTATTTAACGTCAAAATATGTACATACATATGTAATGAAAACATTAAGAATATGTAATAAATATGTCATATCTGATATAATATGTAATATTAAAATTCTCTAATTAAAAACCATTTACATAGCAAGAAATTACATTTAGAAAAACTGCTCACTTTGCATCATAAAACTTTCTCGTCAGTAGTAAAAGCTTCATGTATTGTAATCCAGGACCGTAGTTTAGCGGCCGGACTAATTGCAATGGAAGACATCGCACAGACTGGCGAGATCCCCGACCAGCAAACTTACACTGTAGCATCTTCATCGAAGTGTTACACGTCGGCGATCACCAATTTTTCTCGGAAATTAAGGTTACACATCACAAAACGTAGTGTCAATGATATTTTGGACACTTAGATTTCCCCAATAATGTAGGAAAAATGCTGAATAAAAAATACTTAAAAAACTTATCTTTTCATAAAAAATATGGAATTAAATTGAAGAAATTTGACAAAATAAGAAAATATATTGTAAAAACAGCAAAATATGTAATAAAGGACTAAATATGTAAAAATATGTAACGAAAAAATTCTATATTGTGTTAGGAAGGCGATGATTTGCCAAGATTACAATTTTCAGAACGGTAAGTAGAAACACAAAAAATATGTAATTACCTAAAAATCCGGTCTCTATTCATAAGTAACGCTTGTAGAAGTTATGGCGGCAGTTCAGAGAAAACCTCAAACTCAGGTTAACATATCACAATCTTCTGAATTGTGTACAATAATTCGGCGATGTAATAAGATTCTCGTGGTAGGTAATTTCATCTTTTGTTTCCATAATCATTTAAGCGGTGTTTTTCTAAGGTTGGCTGTCCTAAAATGAAACGTAAATGTTTCTTGAAAACAAACAGAAATTAATAAATTACAATATATCAGAGTGATTCTAAGCATACCATCGGAAACGTAGATGTCAACCCTCGTACTAAGGAGGAAAACACAACGGATGGAGTCGGGCTGTGCCTTTTTGGGGAGGTAGGTAAACAATTAATACTTGTTAAATTAAAACTCAAGTCCTTCCAAGGTCACGAGCTGAAAAGAGGGCGACATTGCCATCCAATCGAGAACTTGATGACCCAAAATTTTAAGTCGCACCGAAGCTGCCGATTGGATGGCAATGCCCCCTCCCTGCCAACTCGTGATCTTAGACCAATGATGTCAAGGTCTTCTACTGATGGCAGTGGCACGCGTTGCGGCTCCATGGCATGCCACGAGCTTCTCTGCGCAACTAGCGTCTGGAAAGGAAACTATTAGTAATGCCGCCATTTTACAATAGGGATGGCGTTGTCTCTGGTGGCGGGGTGATGAACTGCGTGGAGAGGCGATTTCGTCGTGGCACTCGTGCCACGGACTCCCGCTCGTGTCATCTTAACACTACCGTAGACTGTAACTAGCGCGAGACTTTCTGTTTTATACTGCGATTTCTCTAACTTTGCCCTCAAGGCCACTCAAATCCCACCTTCTCGATGGAATATGTCACGGCATTTCGCGTCTTTCTCGGTCTTGCCGGTAGAAGTCGCTTGATCGCAAGCACTGCTTGATACGGTTGCGATCATGCGAAATCTAGTGGAACGACTGAGAAAGATGCGAAATACCGTGACATACTCCATCGCGAAGATGGGATTTGAGTGGCCTTGATGGGCAAAGTTAGAAAAATCGTAGTATAATCGAAGAATAGGAAAAGTTGACCGTGGGATGGACTGCATAGGCCCGGCCGGGGAAGAGTTGACCGCGGGACGGTATACGGCGCGCGTCATTTCCCGTCCAGCCGCCCACTGCCCGCCCCCACCCCCGCCCTGGGATCCAGCGGGGCGTCGCCCGGCCGGTGCAGCGGCGGCGGCGGCGGCCTGCTTGCTACCTGCCCCGCCGCGCCGGCCGCCAGGGACACCTGCACCGCCCTCCCCTTCCGCCCCCGTCGCACCACACCGCGCCGCTGCCCGTATTGACGCGTGGGCCTACTCCGGCAGCCACGAACTGGCACTGGCTCTCGCCTCGCCTCGGACTGACTGCATTGTCTGCCGCAGCCGCACTGCCCGGCCCGCGCGCCCACTGCTGCCTCTCGCTCCGTTGGCCGCCAGAGAGAGGACCGCGTGGGTTTAAACGGCACGCAGGAATCGGAAACTGATCGCACATTTGGGTTTTCGAAATGCGTTAGAGAAGTGGATTACTTAAGTTCGCCATAACTCCAATTCTGTTATCCCGAATTCATTGATATCTCGAAGTCTTTGATTTTATCTCGAAGTCATTGATTTCTTCTCGAAGTCATTGATTTCTTCTCGAAGTCATTGATTTCTTCTCGAAGTCATTGATTTCTTCTCGAAGTCATTGATTTCTTCTCGAAGTCATTGATTTCTTCTCGAAGTCATTGATTTCTTCTCGAAGTCATTGATTTCTTCTCGAAGTCATTGATTTCTTCTCGAAGTCATTGATTTCATCTCGAAGTCATTGATTTCATCTCGAAGTCATTGATTTCATCTCGAAGTCATTGATTTCATCTCGAAGTCATTGATTTCATCTCGAAGTCATTGATTTCATCTCGAAGTCATTGATTTCATCTCGAAGTCATTGATTTCATCTCGAAGTCATTGATTTCATCTCGAAGTCATTGATTTCATCTCGAAGTCATTGATTTCAGATCCAACTTCTTGACAGCATCTAGAATTTCTTGACTTTCGAGTTTCACTATATAATTCTTGGAATTATTGATTGATTCGATAATGGTACTGATCCTAAACATTTCCTGTTGTGCTTTTGGTCAGTGTTTTTGTTTATACATGAAGCCACAATAAAAGTTGTACTACAATACATCTTTCCTTTATCTTGTCATATTTCGTGTCGTGGGCTAATTCTTTGTATGTATTAAGATTATAGAAGCTCGCAGAAATGTTCTTGAGTAGCAGCATTACGTATAAGTAGCCACTAAATCTATGTTACTAATATGCGAATTACTTTTATAAGAAATTATTAATATATTAGTGATCTGTGTGTTGGAAAAGTATCTACATTAATTTCGTGGTCTTCGAATAAAATAAAACGTTTATTAAAAATAAATGAATGCTATATATTTTGTAAATAATTAGCAACTTAATCGATAAGGCCTAAATAAAATTGGATATTGTTTTCTCAGTTTAAAACTTCGTATCGATTCCTGTGGTTGCAGATTGTACTATCGATCCCTCAGAAAGCATCAATATTGAAAGTTGACGGTATTGACGTATTCGAATGTAATCGATAATGGAAATCTGTATTAGACTCAGAATTGGTGTTAAGTGTATTGGCTAGTATTCTGTTAGAAATATAAATAAATAAATGGCAAATTCGACGCTAAAAGGACTACGTACAAATCATACAATAGTTTAGTGCTTAACGAAGAACTGAAAAGCGAAAATGTACGCTCGACATTGGCATCAACATACTCCCGTCGAAATCGTTACTAACTATCGAACGGAATCACGTTTCGCACCCACCTCTTTGTCTCGCTCAGTCGCCACCGCGCCCCGCACTTAGTCGCCTCGCGTGCTTTCTGCCGGCGGTCCAGCCGCCCTCGCGTACTTCCTGCTTCAGCCCTCCGCCGCCGCCGCCGCCGCTACCGCACTCTGTGCGACAGGGGTTGGGTGCGACCCGCGCCACCGAAGCACAGCGTAAGCGGTGTGGAACCGAACCCGAACCGAACGGAGGGGAAGTTCGGGGCGGGGCGGGGTGGGGGGAGGGAGGGGAGAGCGAATCTAATCGAATCAAATGGCACTCGGTCCCCCAGGAGCCCCCTCAGGCACCTCCATTCCCTTACCCCCTCCCTCCCGCCCCTCTTCCACGGTAGCGGCCCCCGCCAAATTAAGAAGAGAGCGCTATTAGCGGAAATGATTGGAATGCTAACGCAAGATGGCGGCGGTGTCTGCGGGGTTGTTGCGGGTCCCGTGTCTGTTCGTAAAATGTTGTTGACATTCTAGAGGCTTCTTTTGGTGAGACGATGTTTTATTATCACGTGTTGGGGTTGTTTCGATAGTGGCTTAGTAGTGGTTGGTACCCGTTTGGTTTTGATCACGAAATTACGTTGTTCCACGGAGCTAATGAGTTTGATCTGTTAGTATTAAGAAGAGGAACTCAATTGGAAATAAGATGTTCTACGTACTTTTTTTTATAGTCGTGTTTGGTCGAAACATCGTCCACACAATGCCAGAGCTAAATTTGACAGTATTATAGGTTATGACGTGAAATACTTGTGGTAGTAATTGTTTCAAGCCACTAGTTGGTTGAGAAATGTTGACGTTCACTAATATCTCGAGCTACTTTTGCTGAAGAAAGTAGTTTTCGATAGATTCCTGTAGAATTACAAGTTGCGATATTATAACATTACGTAAACTTTGCATATACATTACGTTACTTCTCTGAGCAGCTTTGCACTACTAGTTTCCGCAATTTTGCTTTGTTTACAAAAATATTTTAACTATTTTAAAGATTATTGCCATAGAGAATATATCTTCTGGAGTCAATGAAGCACCATAGAGGTATCATGGGGTTTCTGCACGCCCCCTCCCCTCCGAAACCAATCATACACATTTAAAAATGTAGCGTTTACCAACTACTATACTAATAAAATACATATATCAATTGTTTTCGTTATACATATTAACTATGTCTACAAATAAAAACATATTGTTTATATTCAGTCTAATAAACACCAACCCCCATCGAGAAAAACCCTAGGTGCCCCTGTGACTGGAGTCACATGAAACGCACTCCAAGTACCATAGATGTTGAATCTCACCTCAAACCAATTTCCTCAGTCATTATCATCGAATTGGCGTTTGGTTTGTAAACGGGTCGGCCACAACTGATCAAAGTCGTACGCTGGTTTGTGAAAAGACACGGCATTCCCAGCGTATTAACCGATTCTCCTCCCCCCTCCCGGTGTGCATTCCATATTCATTCGTGGCAATTTCCCGCTCCAACGCCGCCTCTTGGGGGCATCGCGATCAAAGCCCCCACCCCACCCCCTCGTTCTCCCCACCCCTCAGCCTCCTATTGCAGTGCCCATTGTGAGCCACCTGCCATCGGTGCGGGGGGAGGTGGGGCGGGGGGTCGTTGCAGAGCGATGCGGAGTGGGGCGAGCGAGGCGGGGAAGGCGGGGCGGGCTGGGAGAGGCGGGCTAGACTAGATGGAACGGGGCGAGGCGGGCGAGGCGGGGCGGGCGAGGCGGGGCGGCGAGGCGGGGCGAAATGAGGCGAGGGAAGGCGGAGCGGGGAGGAACGAGGCGGGGCGAGGCGAGGTGGAGCGGGCAGTGCGTGGCGGGGAAAGGCGAGGCGGGCAAAACGGAGCGTAGCGTGGCGAGGCGAGGCGGGGCGGGGATGGGAGAGGCGGAGCGAAGTGGGGCGAGGGAAGGCGGAGCGGAAAGGGTGGGGCGAGGCGGAGCGGGAAGGGCGGGGCGGGGCTGGACGTGGCGAGGTGGAACGGGGCAGTCGGGCAAGGCGGGACGGGCGAGGCGGGGCAAAGCGGAGCGGGGCGAGGCGAGGCGGAAAAAACCCGAGCCAAGGCGGGGGGGGGGCATAGGCGAGGCGGGGTAAAGCGGGGCGGGGCGAGGCGGAGCGGGGCGGGGAAAGGCGGTGGCGGAGCAAAGCGGAACGTGGCGTGGCGTGGCGAGGGCGAGGCGGGGCGGTGCGGGGCTTGACGGAGCGGAGCGAGGCGGGGGGGGGAGTGCAGGGTAAATCCTCCCCCTAGGGAAGCATAGGGGATGAGAAGGAATTGGGCGATGTGGCGGCCGCAGGCTACACCGTGGCCATCGTGGTTCTAGCAAGCCGCGGGCGCAATCAAATCAAGACACCGCCACCGCCACGGCCGCCGCCATCGCCATCTGCTCGGTGGGTTCTCAGTGTAGGGACATTTCAAAATATTCCATTGAGCAGGAATTTGCACGATTTATTAACAAAGAATATGTGGGACTCGTTAGTTTGATTTTTGCGTTATTGGAATTACCGGTGTTTTTGGATAATTCGAAGAAGAGCCGTCCTCGAAACTTATTGAAAAGCCTTGGGAAATATGTTTCATTTGGATTTTTTGAATTCGAAATCATGATTTTCAAATTGACTCTTGCTGATGAAAAAATACCCTGAAGCAAACATCAGTATCTGGGTAAATCAGCAAGCGATAATTCGAATTACTTTGTTGGCCTGTTGGGAAATGAAATTTTGATTCTCACGAATTTTGTATTTAAATGATGGTTGCAATTTAATCTCTCGTGTCTCATTAATCCTTCGAGGAAGGGGTGGATGAGGTAGGGGATCCGCGGGGCTACTTCGCCCCCGCCCAGGGTTTAGCAAACTGCGGGTGCAATCAAATCAAGACACTCCACCACCCTCTCCCTCCTGCTTGCTGGGACACACAGGCATGGGGGTGTTAACACGGAGCGAATCATTATATTGTGTATCAAGGGTCATGTTAAGTTTTTGGGTCTACTCCGATCTGCCAGACCCGTGAACTGTCTGCGCTCTCTCGTTATGTTGCATTGGATACTTTCGATCATTCCAGGAAATGTTTTCCGCGATTCGAATTATATCCCAGAGGTATCTTCGAAGAAGTTTGAATGTGAAATTCTGTACGTTGCTGCTGAACGAGATTTACAGTTGTGTATGAATCTTCAAGTAACGATTGCTGTTGAGAAGGCGACTGCAGTTGTTCTGAAACTTTGTAGTGCGATTTGTATAACTTTGCCCCTCAAGCCCCTATGGCTTTGGTGGAATATCACACGGCATTTCGCGTCTTTCTCCGTCGTGCCGCTAGGAGTCGCATGATCGCAAGCACTGCTTGATATGGACGCGGTCATGTGGTATTTGGCGGCACGATTGAGAAAGACGCGAAATGCCGTGACATTTCCATCGTGAAGACGAGCTTTGAGGGGCAAAGTTAGAAAATTCGCAGTATAGTTGCAACCAGCGCTGCATGCACTCAAGACACTGACACCCTTTTTCCTTCCGCATATTGAGAACTTGGAGCTGTTAACAAGGTTCAGAATCATTACATTTTGTGTCAAGGCTCGTGATAAAAACTGAAGTGACATTTATTCCGTTCTGGCATAACCGTGACCTGTCAGGTCTTGACCGACAGTATAGCGGAGTCTCAGTATTGCATCATTGGATACTTTTGATGCTTTCAAGGAAGATAGTTTTTCGCGAAATTTGGTTTCGAATTATTCCAAAGATTGTATCGTCTGAAAAGAGATTGAATGTGGAATTCTGAAACTTTGCTATTGAACGAGATAGTTGTGCATAAATCTTCCTTCAAAGTGACACGATTCGGGGTGGGAGGGGCATGGGACAAGGTTGGGGTTGGGGAAGTCTGTTCTGAAGTTTCGTGTCCAACAGCGGTGGACGCAATTAAGTGAAGACCTGCCGTCATTCTTTGCGCAGCGGAAGCAAGAGCTCTGTGTAAAATTGACAGCAGATTTAAATTCGTCTCATTACATGATGACAGATCACCGTGAGAGTCCTCTTGTTTACTGGGCCATCCTAGGGGACGAAGCACATGTTGCCGCTTACTCTTAGCTTTTTAGCCAATTAGTTGTGGTGTGGTGTGTGTGTGTGCCTGTTGTGTGTGTGTGTGTGATGGTGAAAAAATCAATAGGTAACATTTCTCCAAAAACCTTTATTGGAGCTTCCAGTATTAATGCCATAATATATTCGTTTTTTCCAGGTGAGTTGCAGCTTCATTTCTGAAAGTCGTACTTGGCAATCCATCTAACGGTAAGTTGCTATATTAATTCGCCAGTTTCTTAGACTTAAGGCGTTAATTCGTAATTCTTCTAAAACAGGCGAATCGTCCTGGAAGACTGAAAAATAATAGTTTGTCAAACAAATATTTAGTTTCATTTTCATTTAATTCCGAAACTTGCGATCCACAAAAAAACTTGAGAACGGTATGTGTAGAATACAAAAGGGTAAAATTCGTAGCATAAACGTAATATTTAAAAAGTCGTACACAGAAGAAAAAAAATTTCGGGAAAGTGAATGTATGATCAGATCGCTACTTTCTCACTCACTAATTATGATACTAAAATATAAAATCCGAATGTAAAATTAAAGAAAATCCAGAGTATACTTAACAAAGAATATCTTTTCAGGATTTCTCTTCTCCAGGAAGGCACGACATATGAACTCGTAGATAGGGATTACTGTCGGGGATCACAAATTTATCACTAATCGTTGTTCTCATTCCCACAATTATATTTTTGGCGACTGTCTTCAAATTGTATAGGTGCAATTAGAATATTTGGAAACTCCTGCCTAGTGCGAATATCTCAATAAAACTCAAAGGTCCAATTTACTCGTTTCTTTTTGACAAACACATGCTCACAGCGACGATGGTGGTGTTAGCGAAAATTATGAGTTTTCGTTCACTGAGAAATTTCGCATTATTTTAATATTAACGTAATTTACCATGAATGCACTTTAATTAAATGTACACATGTACATTAGGATGCATGAGTCCAGGCTTTTTGGTCATATTTAGAATGATGACCGTGATAGATTGGCGAGCTGAGTATATGAAATAACAAGAGGCAGGGG